>JZLH01S0099159.1:17354-41137 GCA_001188425.1 Eucidaris tribuloides
TTTTTCACCCAGCTTCGAGGTTATTGTTTCTTTGTGTGTGTGTGTAGTGTAGTGTGTAGTGTGTCGTGTCGTGTGTGTGTGTGTGTGTGTGTGTGTGTGTGTGTGTGTGTGTGTGTGTGTGTGTGTGTGTGTGTGTTTGTTGTGTGTGTGTGTGTGTGTGTGTGTGTGTGTGTGTGTGTGTGTGTGTGTTTGTGGTGTGTGTGTGTGTGTGTGTGTTTCCACTTTAACAGTGTCTCAAGTGTATCCTGAAGTGTGTGAAACAATAATATCTGCCATAGTCAATTCTCCTTTGCTTTTCTATATTTCTGGCTTTTGGACCATATGGACAATATGTAAAAAAAGGTAATCAGTCACACATGAAACATGTTTGCATAATTCTCACCAAGAGTGTAATGGCATTATAAAGTCAAATATCAATTTCTTTGAAAAGTCACCTGGCTAGTTTAGTGAAGATGCACATAATCAAGTAGCGGTGGATCTCCCACTTGAAAGAATGTTTTGATCAAAAAAGTCCATGTGTAATTCGATCCATGGTATGAGGTTAGTCATCAAGTGTAGTCTTTTTTTTAAATATAGATGCCCATGCACAGCTTGCCGTATCTGTAATAAATAAGAGGAAAGCATAACGGGCATATATCATCCAATCAGTAAATATATATTGTGCATGGACATAAAAATTCAGCACAATTTGGATTGTCTTGACATTGTTTGCACAGCAGCCGCAGCCTCATGAACAAATATCAATTCTGACAGTTTCATTAACGCTAATCCAAATATGGATTTTGTTTAATGTTGGAAATCAGGCCATCGTCGCAAAACTGGGTTACGTGTGACGAGTTAAATATCTCTCAGTCCGAGATAGCATCAAACGGCCCTGCTAAAATACACGGAAAAAATGATTAGAACTGACATTTAATTTATCCAGCAAACATGTCATAATCAGATATGAGCCCTACATTTATTTGATTAGTTGTGGGGTCGAGTTGAGTTCATGTTTGGATGACCAATTGCGTTACTTCGTGTGGAGTGTCTAAGCCAGCAATTAAAGGTAAATGACATGATTGGGGGTAGTCCTCAACTTGGGCTGAACTACCCTAGAATCAAGTAAACTATGCAAGGATTCTATTGTGAAAATCTTGTAGTCAAACGTGGACTCATTCTAAAATAAACAATGTCAATATCACTCGTAGCAGGGAAACCTGCTGTGTGGCTCTCTATGGGGCTTATTTTTATCGTACTCGGATAAAATTAAAAGATGTTTATGCTTGATTCTCCGTAAGTACACAAATTACAGACAAATCCTCCCAGGTGGGAGATCCACTCCTGCTTGTGCATAGTTGGTACATATTTCAACTCATTTGGTTCTTGAGGCATTTTCAAGTGTTTCCAATCATGTCACTAACCTTTAATTAATTGGGTGGGTGGGATCAAAGTATCAAAGAATTAAACAGGGGCCACTTTGTACTGCTGGGGTAGGGGCAGTTTCCAATCAGAAATAACACACATATACTGACTGTTGACTCACAATAGCACACAAACATAAACACACACCCCACACACACACACCCTTCCAATATAGCAGGGAGAACCTATTGATTTTTAACTGATTAGCTTGCAAATATCAGTGTGTTTACGACCCATAGCTTTTTTGGGGGGGACGGGAGGTGAGGGGGTTGACATTTTTTTATTACAACTGGTATCAGGAAATGATAGCATAATTATTTAACTGTCACAGTGTATTGTTCATTCAAATTTGGTTGCAGATAAGTGCACCAATCTATTTGTAACCCTTGGTACGTGTCAAAATTGCTTTTTTCCAAGTTTACAGTTTACAGTATGTGTCAGGGCAGTGCCACAGGGGGGCAGGGGAGGCAGCTGCCCCCCCCCCCCATTTTCAAAGTTATGAAAATTAGGGGGATTTTACCATGAACATAAAACTTAAATTTATTGCATTTTCACATGGTATTTGGCAGGAATTTTTTTTTTTTTTTTTTTGGGGGGGGGGGCAGCAATTTTTTCGCCATAGTCATAGGCCGTCACCACCCCCCCCCTTCACTTATTGTCATTTCACTTGCTATTCAGTGGGAAATTTTTTTATCATAGTTGTCAACCATACCCCCCCCCCCTTTCTTAACAAACTGCCTTGGGCCAGAAAATTTTTCCCCTAACAGATTTCACCCCTCTTAGAGTTTACCTTGGTGCTGCCCTTGGTGTGTGTAGATTACATACATGTATGAATTGTTTCCCTTTTTGTGAATGCCCTGGCCAATGTCATTTCACGCAGCACAAACACCACATGGACCAAAAACACGCCAAAAAATGACATGTTTTACAAAACTGATTGCTGAGCAGTCACCTGTGATTAAAGGCAGTGGATCTCATTTGCAAACATCCCTGCAGACCAGGAAAAGATAACCCATGCCCTTGGGCTATTGTTGAAGGGCATGTCTGTGAAATCTGGGGGTCAGTAATTACCTAGAATTTAAAATATGCGAAAAAAACAATAGCCGTTTAGTGTATGTTCTATGGCAGGAATTTTTTCCGCTGGAGAAAAAAAATTCAAATCAGAGTCTAACGGTCACTATAATTCCACAAAAACTGAGTTTCTAGCTCCTATATTTTGCTAAAGGTTCCCAGGTGGCATTTTCTTCTAAATGCCAGACTATTTACACAATGCTAATTTTTAGGCATGCAAAAGAGATCCCCTGCCTTTAAAGGTTAGTGACATGATTGGGAACACTTGAAAATTCCTCAGGAACCAAATGAGTTGAAATATATACCAACTATACACTAGCAGGAGTGGATCTCACACCTGTAATTTGTTTACTTAAGGAGAATCAAGCATAAACATAGGAGTATCTTAATTTTATCCGGGGACGATGAAAATAAGCCCCATAGAGAGCCACACAGCAAGTTTCGAGTGATATTGACATTGTTTATTTTAGAATGAGTCAACGTTTGACCACAAGATTTTCACAGGAGAATCCTTGCATAGTTTACTTGATTCTAGAGTAGTTTCAGCCCAAGTTGAGGACTACCCCCAATCATGTCATTTACCTTTAATATGAATGAGCAATTGAATATACCATATGAAAGTAAAATGATAAATTATAATGCTATTATTCCCCAATATTAGTTTCCATTTCTTCTTTTTCTTCATATCAAAAAGTTGTAGTTCCAATACTCTTGAACAGACAGAAGAAGCAACTGGAAAAACCATCAATAAGTGCAGTTTGACTGCAGCTTGGCAATTTTTAATACTGAACATCTGTACAACAAGAAGACAATATATTACAACAGACAATAATGGCACAATGTGTTTGACAAGTTGAACATAAATTATGCAACAGACACTTTAACAAGTGAATAAGATTACAACCCAGTATCTGGCAATGTATTGGTACTTGAAGTTGGAAATTACAAACACTATTAAAGGGAAAATTCACCCTGATATCAAATTGATTTTAATAAAAGCAGAAAAATGAGAGAAACCTATTAATGAAGGTTTGGTGAAAATCCATTAAAGAATAAAGAGTTATGAATTCTTTAAATTATAATTTTGTGATGTCACATGCGATCAGCTCTCCCATTTGTCATGTAATATAAATTCCATTAAGTGCCATTTTCTCAGAAAAATGAAAATGATTTTACCTTTGCATTCAATATATAATCACACAGAAACATTATCTCATACATTTTTCTATGAAAACAAAACACATTCAATTATCATGAACCATTAAAAAAAGGCAATTTATGAAATTTATACTACATGACATATGGGTAACTGATTAAATGTGATGTCACAAAATCAAAACTTTGAAAATTTATAGCTGGCATTATTCTTTGGTGGACTTTCACCAAACTTTCATTAATATGTTTCTCTCATATTTCTGCTTTTATTAAAACCAACTTGACATCAGGGTGGACTTTAACTTGTTGAGCCCTTTTGAACACTGCCTTATGTTCCATCTTTTGGAGTGCAATGTCAACTTCAAACAGCACCTACCTTGTTCACAATCATACATGTTAGAGAACAGTATTGTGTAAAAAAGTTATAGATAACGATATACCCTTTATAATAATGTAACTTTTGATTTAATATTGTTGAGATTTCCGACGTTATAGTGAATTTGGCGAAGTTGTTTATTTCAAAATGGTTGATATCCACAAAAACATACAATCTGCATGTTTTTCCCATTTCATACAAAATATGTGGCAAAATCTCAAATTTGTTAGAAATATCAAAAAGTAACCTACCATTTTATGAGTGATTTAGTGTGGGCTGTCTCTATATTCTAAAAATGAAAGTTGTATTACTGTCATACTTTTTACATAATTGACATTTACGTGACCCGTTGGGAGACAATTTAATTTTGATATAACACACATTCTCCATAGACCCCAGCACGAGATACCTCGTACTTAGTCTCCAATGGGTTAAGAATTAAATGTGATTTGAACTAATTTTGATTTTAGTTTAATTTATTTGATACTGATTTGTTACAAGTCATTACATGGATTTCCTTATTTGCAAGGGCAGGGTTTAATTTAACTTCAATGAAGTATAGCAAAATTACACTAAATAAACATCATCACTTCATCAAAATTTTCCCACCCATATTACTTCTTGAGAAGAAACAAAAATACATAATTTCGATCTTCAGACAACCTCAAAACCTTGACTGTCTAATATGTGACAAGATTTAAAAATTTGACCGCTATGTTTATTTACTGGACACTGTGAATCACCGCCCTGGTATTTACTTTGTAAAATGCATGTATCCCAATATGTAACTAAATTTGAAGTATCTTTTACTTAAAAGATTATTTTTGTAATGAAGATATTTCGTGCATCATATTTCGTACATATTTATCTCCTTATACACTAAATTTGAGCCACATTTGGCCTTACCACAACCAAGAGACATGAACAACACAGTCTGACATGGCTTAAATAGTGTTTGGATAACAAAAATGAGACACACATTTATCATGTAAAAGCCTCAGACTTTATGTGTATAGTTATAAGTAATGTTGGGAGTCAGAAACTATAAGTACAATATATGTAACTAATCAAAACATATTTTTCTGAGAAAATAAGAAACATTTGGCAAAGTAAACATACCTACAAGACCGGACAAAACAGCAAAGCAGATTGCTGTATAATATATTTTACCCCATATATTAATTTATGTCAAAATAAAGATACAACATTCAATAAATGATGGGCTTTGAAAGTAAATTTCAATTAATTCTTTAAGTGATTTGTATTCACTACTCAAAATGTTTACGTATTTCTAAGAAATGACAAACATTTGACAAAGTGAACATACCCCCACAACCTGACATACATGTAGCAGCAAAGCAGTTTGTTTTGTAGCTTTATCTCGTATATTGATTTATGCCAAAATAAAGATATGACATTCAATATATGATGCGCTTTGTAAGTAAATTTCAATTGAATCAGTGAATTGACAAAGGGCCCAAGTCCACATTTGTTTACATGTAAACCTCGACCCTTTGTGAATTCACCAATTCAGTTACTTCAATGATTTGTATTCACTACAAATAACTAAATTCAAAATGTCAGGTTTTGTTTGCACGTTGCAACCAAATTCCTACTAAATACTTCACACTGATAGTGTTTCTATGGACAATACTTAGTTCTTCTTTATGTGGAGAGACGTTATATATTCTGTGAGCACTAGATACAAATGTCTGAAGACACTAACAATAAGTGAAAATATATCAGGTATAAATGAGATCTTTCCTGAAATTTCCACACAGAACACTAAGTGTACTTACTGATGATGCCCCGGTCCGTCGAGAAGACAATCTGTTTCATAGCTCTTTATGATAAGCATCACTGAAATTCCTATAAATGATACTTTTCATAAAATGAAGACACATTGAATCAACTAAATGAAAGTCTTGCCTCAATAACATTCAGTTGGATTTTTACAGAAATCATACATTTCGAAAGGCTTTACAGTCACATATAAGTACAAAACAATCCATTCTCTGGTTAACACTGATAGATCTTTAGCCCAGCAACCAAAGTATGGTGCAATGGTGGTATTTCAGCAAAAACAAAACATGAAACAAATAAGTCCAATGATAGCATAAAACTTCTTTGGGTATTTATAGCCAGGTATCTGTTGGGTAAACCTTTTTACTGTAGTACAACTTGACAGAAAGGAAATTTGTTCTAATGGCTCATAGTCAAGTCTGAACTGACCTAAAATTTAAATTAAAGCACAAGTTTAGTTTTGGCATAGTTTTGTTATTTGAAAGCTTTATGCCCAAAGGTCATATCACACCAATAACAGATTCTTTGGGCATAAAGCTTTTGAATGACAAACTATGCCAAAACTAAACTTGTGCTTTAAGAATAATTATCACCCAAGTAGAATCATTGCAGAGTTGCCAATGTCAGTGAATCCATTTGCGTGAGACTACCATAGGACAATGATATGAGTGAGAGGTCCAAATGCGTGAGATCAATAGAAATGTATGGAAAATCAAACAAAATGTTGGCGTGAGAAAGGGCCAAAATGCGCGAGTCTCACGCTCATTGTGTGAGAGTTGACAGCCCTGTCATTGTAACAATCATGTGTGACAGAGATATCCCTCCACACTTTCGGCCACACTTACAGAGGGTGAGGTCTGTTGTTTATCTCTTACAACTTTGTGACCTCATCTACTGCTGATAGAACATGTCACTTTGTTACAAATTACAACACGAAGAAAGTACACTATTAACTTTTTGTGTGTTGATGGCCGACTGGCTCACCCACATGTAACCTCAATGGGGTACTGACGGTGCACCGGTTCACTAAGAAGACATTCAATTTCATATCTCTTATTCCACAGATAAACATTACTGAAATGACTACAAATTATATATTTTTGTTTTTTTTGTAAAATGAAGACACATTGAACCAAGTAAAATGAGTTTAAAGGTCTTGTTTCAATAAAAGTGGAATTCTTGCAGAAAATCATATGTTTTGGAAAGTTTTAATATTCAGAACAATCCTGTTTCTCATTAACACGCCTGGATTTTAGCCTAGCAACCAAAGTGTTGATGTATTATACTGTATACGTGGTAATTTTTGCGGTGGTTTTATTTTCGTGAATTTTGCGAGTCAGTTATCGCGAAAATTTCCACTTTGGTTCATGTCTATTGACACTAATGAAAGCACCACTAAAATCGCGAAAATTTGCACTTGCGAATTTTGAAATTTAGTCCAAAACCGCGAAAATATCTCTATGCGAAAATATTGGCGTATACAGTAGTAGACCAGAATATGCCCCGGGGGGGGGGGGGGGGGGGGGGGGGGGGAAGGATCACTGTCATAACAAGGTAACAATGTGCGTGTGTGAAAAAATGTGTCAAAAGGGTTGCTTTAACGGATCGCGATGTATGCACTGTACAGTGAAAAGGGTCTCAAAATCGCCAATATCAGGAAAAAAGGGTATAGTTTTAACAAAAGGCTCACTTGAAAAGGATATCTTTTCAGATTAGAATATCGTTTAGGGTGTTCTAAGATGCAAGGATAATTACTTGTTTATGGTCCATTTGTCCATTTTGAAAGTCCATACACTAGTATGGTGTACACCTTGTAATGACAATGCCCCCCCCCCCATGATATATATATGTATAAAAAGCTTTCTGAAATCCATAGAAATGTGCCATATGAGCTTAACTTACACGTCTGTTCAAATCTCACGTCCACCTTGGTCCGAGTCCCAATGTGGCAAGATAAACAAGGTTGGATTGTATTTTCTCCAACATACCCTTAATGGCGTCTTGCTACTCCTGTCTGTCTATGCCACCCACCTCCTCTCCTCTCAATTTCATACACTCTATTTTCTTATACAGATCCATTTGAATCCACAATCGGTCAGTGGTCAATAAGCACTGAAAATTAGTCCAGACATTTGGTGCCATTGTAGATTTCCCACTTTTCATAATTGTATGGGTGGCTTCTTCCTCTGAATGCTGACATCCTGGTAATTTGTCCATTCTTCATTACAATTTTCAAATTACACGGTGTTCTTTGTTATTGTTGTTGTTTATTCATTGTTGGTGTTGTTGTTTTTGTTGATGGTGTAGCTGTTGCTGTTGAAAATGACATCTGACTGATGATATTAACAAGATTATCAAGCTGCTCATATTATGTTCATAGGCATTGTACTTAACAACAGGAGTCTTCCATCTGGTGACACGGCATCATTGAAATGCATGGTACGAAGTTTTATGATGATGTCAACGTTCATTTCAATCACAGCAATTGCTTCATTGCCAAGAATAAACAAAATAAATAAACAAAAATACTTAAAAATCATGCAGAACGCAGTCTCAGTATATCATCGTATCCTCATACTGTCTTTATTCAACGCACAAAAAACACAGACTCGCGAAACAACTGGCGTGAATATACAAGCATATTAAGTTTTTACATGAACACATGCATTTCTGTCCCACAGCGGGCTTTGATTCCATTCCGTGTTGTACATTCCACGTCTTAAGTCATGCCATGTTGCACATCGTCCATTTACACTAGTAATTGGGTAAAACAGTGTTTTGGCATCTTCTCTCCTCTTTCAGGGTGTTATCTCTTTTCCACACGTGGAGGATTGTATAATCATCCTTATGTCAACACGTCACGGGCCATCACACATGGCTGTCAAACTGCAGCACTGCTGGTCATAACTTAGGATCTGGATCTCTGAAAAATAATATGCACAACCACATTAGGATGATATATGAGATCCTGCACCACGAAACAGTTGCACAACCACATTTTGCGCTAGCGCTCAAAATATGTGATTTGAGTGATATATCCCGTGACATGAAATGCGCTATATAAGTGCAAAGTATCATTAATTGGTTCAGCATGGTTGATTTTGTTTTGTTTTTCGGTCCATGCACCACAGTATAACAGAAATGAGATACCATACCCAGTTAAATTTACACGGTAATGGCAATTTTTTTTTGTAAGATATTGAGGAATAAGAATTGCATGTTGTATGGGACACTGATACAGGGACATCTTGTACAAAAGGCAACTATTTTCTTGTATTTGATAAGGACATAGTAAATAACTCCACATTCCTAGACTATCAAATTGTTGTCGGTTGCTGTACTTCTATCATATCTGGGTTGACAAAGCAATATTCAACAAAACTCTATTAGCTTTATTGCCATATGTCCGTAATTCACATGCCAAACAGAAATACAGTAGAACCCTGTTATAGGGAGGTCAGATATAACAAAACCCTCTCATAACAAGGTGATTTTGCAGGTCCAACTCTTACTATTTCTTTGTTTTTGTACCCTGATATAGTGAGAAATCTGATATAACATGGTAATTATCATGTTTTTAGGTCCTCGTTATAACAAGGTTCTCCTGTACTATTGATGGCCAATTGACCCCGGTCACACAACAATAAAAGCTTTTCTATAAAGAAACCATCTGGTTGCTGTCTTTTTATCTTTACTCCAACCATTATTACCTTGTGCACAAAAAAAGTTTAATAGATGCATATAGTAGAATTAAAACTACAGTATAAGGGTGCAATATATGTAATTCTATGCCCATTACACTAATATAACACTGATCAGGAATTTTCTACATATTTTATATGTTTGCTTGTTGTACATTTTTCCCATTATTTATTACAACTCTTCTTGTGTGATTCCATGATTGAAATTTACATTTTTTGAACATTTTTACAGTCTGTGCACCACACTAATACAGAAATGAGAGATATCAATTCTGGTCAAATTTACAAGATAATTCTAACAACTTCCTTCCTTTCTTTTTTTTTTTTTGCTAAGATAAACAGGCAAAAGTATTGCCTGTATGAACACAGGGATGTCTTGCACAAGACGCAACTATTTCTCCTCTATTTCATAAAAAAAATAATAAATAACTGCAAATTTCCAGACCAAATTATTGTCAGTTGCTGTACAAAGCAATATTCAAAAAAATATTAGCTTCATTGCCAGGTGTCAATAATTTATACGCCAACCATAAGTAAAAGTAATAGCCAATTAGCCCGATCACCATACAAAAGCTTTGCCATATAGAAGCCATCTGGTTATTTATTTATTTATTTTTTGTTCTTTTATGATTATCACTTCGTGCACAAACAGTTAAATAGGGGCATAAAATCTGATGGTGTGATTAGCTCATGACACTGATAGTACACTTAAAGGGAACTAACAACTTTTTGAATTGGCCAGGACTGTCAATTAACATATTATGTTGATACACCATTCATTAATTCACTTCTCAGAAAATTCGGAAAAAAGCAAAATTAATGTGGACATGCAGTATAAACGGTGTAATTTTGTATGATTTTCCGTGCTTATCTCTATACTCAAAAGTTTCTCTCAATTGCCAAAAGTAGAAGCGGTTCTTAAATATAATTATTGCAGTTGCACTTGTCCACATGGTGCAACCTGTATCAAACCGCTGACACCATTTTTATCACTAGTACGGCATTAATTTGTATTTATTATTTTTTAATTGTATATTGAAAGTCCACACACTAGCATTATACGTGCGACCCAATTCATGCTCATAGTTGCATAAAATTATAACAATGATTTTAACAATTTAATAAAACTCGATAGGCTGCTGCTATACACCTTATATTCAATGAAGGATGATGCAATTTTAGGATGTGGTGGACATGAAGGAATATATATATACCATAAATTATCTCTTCGCGTAAAGACAAGTCTAAAACAAATATCATATTTGTCTTGCACTTTGTACTATCAAAACTGTGCATTTATAGATAAAGCCAATAGCAACCTAATACACTACTCATTTGGATAATAATACAAAACATTATTTCGCTTATGACCGGGCGTTTCTAAAGCGCACTGTATTTTCTGTCTATGGATACAATACCAAAAGTTTAAAGTTAAATCGCAAAAAGAAAAAAAAATATGCTTAAGAAACCATTATAGTAAATTCAAAACAATAAATACTTAAATTTAGGAATTACTGAAAACCAAAGTTGGTGGGCACCCCAGTTGACGGCCGACTACAACTGGAGACAAATTCCAAAACTATCTATAAAAAGTAAGTTCTTCCAGCAAGGTCCTTGAACTGCGATTCACGGAAGTGTGGCTCAGATGTATATGGCACGGTTAAGGAATTGCCAGAGAAAAGGGCAATGCAGAAAAAGCGCGATCACCATATTTTGTGGAAATGCGAGGTCCAGGAGTTAATTGCATTGTAGAAGATGAACGGAGAGGTCTCGAGGAAGTACTGGAACATAAAGAAATGAGATCTGCGAGATACTGGGGGGCTTGCCCATTCAGAATTTTGTATGTAAGGAGAAGAACCTTAAAAGATATACGGTGATGTATTGGAAGCCAGTGGAGAGAACGCAGGATTGGGGTTATCGGTTCAGATTTCCGAGAGAGGGAGACAAGTCTTGCAACAGAATTCTGTACCCGTTGGAGTGGAAGTAGTATGAATGAGGGAGGTTAGAAAATACAGAGTTACAATAATCTAGGTGGCAGGAAACAAATGCATGGGTTAATTTATTCAATCTTTGACTGAAAATGTTGTCATATTTTATATCTTCTCTGTATGTGCAATGCACTGGGCTTCTGTACAGGCCCATTGTCCCCAAGGGGTAAACAGTAAAACTGCTGCTAATTTGTTTTATCTTCTCAAAATATGGTGATCTTAATTTCCAGTGCAACCTGCGCAACAATATTGTTGGTCAAAACAGATTTCAAAGGAAAATCAGTTGCGTTGCTTCATTTTTCGCAGTGTGTATGGCAAATAGAAGTGATATTGATAGCCAATTGACCCAGCTTACTACATAAAAGCTTTTGCTTTGTAGAAGCCATCTGGTTATTTTTCTCTTCTTTTATGATCGTCTTATTGTGCATAAAATTTTAAATAGTGACATCAAGTGGTATCATAAAATCTGACGGTGTGATGATTAGAAGCTCATGACCCTGAAAGTACACTTAAAGTGAACCAACAACTTTATTTACTTTTGATGGTTTGTGTGCATTTTGTTTTACTTGCTTGGTCACGTTTTTGATATCTATTTTTATATAAACATGTGTTGTTAACGTTTTACAGAATTCTTTATTGCATGTTGTTTTTTGTATGGAATGAGTCCTACTATCAGAATGTGATTTAGATTTGTGACACATTTACAATTGTTTTACACAGATCGTTTAAATGGTAAATGACCAATCTGACTCTACATGTGAATTATAACCGTCCAATCCTAACATGGCGTTACCTGGCTGCGGGAACTCTTACCCATGGAGGTCGAGTCTGTTGACGATTTCCCTCACGCTGGAGATAAGGTTCTCGTTCTCCTGCGGTGAGTCCATGATGAGTTGATGCAGTTTGGTCATATACGAGTCGACTGTGGTCAGCGACGGCACTTCATTCGTTCCTGAGATAGAACAAAATTATTGCAGTAGCACAAGCAGATAATTAAACAGAAGAAAAAAATCTTATGGCTTAAAGGCAGGGCATCTCTTTTGCATGCCTAAAAGTTAACATTGTGTAAATACAAAGGCATTTAGAAGAAAATGCCATCTGGGAACCTTTAGCAAAATATAGGAGCTAGGAACTCAGTTTTAGTGGAATTATAGTGACTGTTAAACTCTGATTTGAATTTTTGTCTTGCGAGACAAAAATTCCTACCATAGAACATACACTTAATGTCTATGTTTTTTCTTTCGCATTTTTAAAATTTCAGGTAATTAATGACCCGCAGATTTCATAGACATGCCCTTCATTAATAGCCTAAGGGCATGACCTATCTTTTCCTGGTATGCAGGGATATTTGCAAATGAGATCCACTGCCTTTAAAATCTGATCTACATGTCCTTTCATACTACTAGTGTCTCTGGTAAAGTTTAGAAATAAAGCCCTCAAAAAATTGCAGTTCAAAATGATCATGTTGTGCTTTTAACCCATTTGAGACTAAGAACGAGTTATCTCAGGCTGGGAGAATGTGTGTTATATTGAAATCAAATCGTCTCCAACAGGTTAAAAAGTGAGAATCAATGAGCAATCATTCCAGTTTTTCCGAATAGACTATTGTGTTATAGAATTTTTGTCCTCAGGACAATAATTCAAGTGTTGACATTTATCTGTACGGTGATTACATAACTGTTGCAAGTTTTGTGTTCTGGAGTGTTTATTTGTCCACTCAAAATGATCATGTAGGTCTGACATCAAAGTTTGACAATTTTTTTTTCACTGGGGTTTGAAATCTTCCACAATAACTAATATTACATGAATGAAAGGGATTATTCAGAGAGGTGCAAATGTGATGTAATAAATTTTTCATTTGTCTCTCTCTGTATTTAAGATCCTAACTGCTGATCTATAATTTTTAACAAACATGTCAGAAAACATGAACCAGGAATTAAACCCATCATCTACAGCTATCTGGGCTGCGACAATACCACCAGGCTATCACTGGTTACCGGCATCGACACGATGAACACAGGAACAAATACCAAGGCTCTCAATTCTGACATTGTTATATTAAATAGTCACAACGTTAGAAAGTGTCTTTAAGTGTGTTACGTATTTGAATTAACACAACCATGGCATTACTGTAATACAGCACAGCCAGGAGGTACAATGCAGAAGTATCCCAAATGCTGTTGTAAGAATGAGGCGTTTTTATACTGTATATGCCAATATTTTCGTGTAGAGATATTTTCACAGTTTTGGACTAAATTTCAAAATTCCTGAGTGCTAATTTTCGAAATTTATTGGTGCTTTCAATAGTGTGAATAGACATGAACCAAAGTGGAAATTTTCACGATAACTGACTCGCGAAATTCGCAAAAATAAAACCACCGCAAAAATTACCACGTATACAGTATCACCCAGCTTTTGGGGTGAAATTACCTCTTCCAGACAGGTCCTAATTTCAAATAAAAGTGCTTTAAATATTACTTATTTTTTCCAGAAAGCATTTAATAACCGTTTCTTTTTGCCCAATTTTCCTAATTTTCTGTAAAACTACACACCATGTGTGAAGAGTAAATCCAATAACATTGATATCCCCGAAAGTCATCTGCCATTAGTATTTGGTAACAAACGGGCAACCGGTCGGAAATTTTAATCAAGTTTCAACGCATTACACATTGGATGATTCACGGATGATGCTAAAGATTCCTTTGTCTCGCTCACCTCAGTGGCTCGACAACAGGCTTGTTTTGCTTGTCAGCAGGCCTGCCAAATGCACCCCCCCCCTCCTTTCAGAAAATCCTAGATCTGCCACTGCCCTTGGTGCTCGTAATGCTCATATATCATCCATTAGCAGAGTAATGGATCAGAAAATTGAATTGTGAGCCACAATATGAAATGCTTGGTCAAGGTCATAGACCTACCCTCATCAAATTGCCAATATTGTTCCATAATCATTTCAAAAGAGTAATTTGGATGATTATCACAGATTTATGAATATTTCAGATGATATGGTCCTGAAATTTCATTTAAAATTTAGAGCCATTTATTAATTCATAATATACAAAGCAAAGCTATGTGTTGTATATTAAAGTGACAGGCTAACATTGTGGAGCTTCAATTTAAAAAAACTGTCAAACTGTGATATCTGAGCTACATAGTAGTGTTTAAATGGACAAATAAACACCCGAGAATACAAAAGTTTGGAAAGTTATGCTGCCACTGGCAAAATATGCATGAATAATCAAATTCCAATGCAGTGGAGGATAAAATAGCCTAGATCTATAAAGTCTATGGGAGGAAATGAGCAGGTGAATCCGGTCAACTTGAGTGCTTGTACATTTTTACTTTTTTAAAGCACTAAAACATTATTTTGAAATACACTTTTCTCAGGGTTTCATTTTTAGACCCTATGAAAGAAACTGACAGCATGGAGGATTATGTAGCTCACATTTTTTTTAAACTGTTGTCATTGTAAACCCGTGGCTTTAGGTAGAACCAATATGCAGTCAATATAATTCACAAGCTTTGTTTTCAAATTTTAGAGCCATTTTCTCCAGTTATCTATCTCTTCTGATGTTGTTTCCCATATTTCAAGAACAATTAAAGAGGATAATTCCACACCCTCCAATATCAATATTCTATCTACCATTTTGTGATTATTTCTCATGTATACCTTTGTGTGCCTGTAAAAAGGGCCTTAGCACAATAGAGTTAGTTCAGTGTCAAGGGCCTTTATCCACCTGCATGATGACGTGTCATGTAGCATTCGAGATAATTTCATAAGTTACTACCACAGTAACTGCCTACTGTAAAAGATGAATATATCCGATTGTTATATTTTACAAAAATTAAACGACTAAACAACAAAAATTGTCACATTCTGATACACCTATACCAAGTGAATGAAAATGCAATATATGCCAATAACAACAGTAAAATGTTTTCGCTTTCTGATACACCTATACCAAATGAAAGAAAATGCAATAATACTGCGACTTAGAAACAGAAAAAAAAAATGATGCTTTCTGATACACATATGGCACAAAGTGAATGAAAATGCAATAATATAAATAAACTCTTGTGAAATCCCTATCTTCTGGACGCAAAACCGTGAAAATATATGGCATGAAGAGTAGCTCATAGCCCAATCAGATTTTTCCCACACACAAACAAAATTTTGAAAATGAAAGGAGCCCATATTCACCTGGGAGGGGGACACCAGCAAAACTGGCCGTTAGTGTGGCCCTGAGTTGTTGTAAGTGGCTCTGTAGTGCCATGTTGGTGTTGCGTTGCTGCACTGTTTCCGCTTCTAGCTTCTCAATGGCTTCCTTCATCTTGTCTATATGTTTCTGAAGAATGGCATTTTGTTCTTCGTACTCCGTGGTCGATTTCCTCAGCTGCCTCAGTTCATTTTCTCTTGCTGTTAGAAGATTAAGAATAAACAAAGAAGTTTATTGATTGGTTGATTGACTGATTGACTGACTGACTGACTGACTGGCTGACTGACTGACTGACTGACTGATTGATTGACTGAATGACTGACTGACTGATTGTCTGATAGACTGACTGACTGACTGACTGACAGGCTGACTGATTGATTGACTGAATGACTGACTGACTGACAGACTGACTGACTGACAGACTGACAAACAGACTGACTGACAGACAGGCTGACTGACTGACAGGCTGACTGATTGACTGACTGACTGACTGACTGACTGACAGGCTGACTGACTGACTGAATGATTGACAGACAGACTGACTGACTGACTGATTGACTGATTGATTTGCTTCCTTTAATCTTTTTTTGCCTGAAACTGGATTACTACAAGTTTCAGAATATTACTTAACTCAAATACTTTTGAATTTATTAGTATTACCTAAATTTTAGTCAGGGATTATTTCTTATTCCATTCAAAATGGATGTATGGACTGTTTTTAAATAGTTGACCACAAATTCAACTCTGTCTTTGCTGTTTTCACAGCTGTACTTCACAAATTACCACCGCATATTTGGACACACTATGACATTGGTCTGGACTAGCACTCAGTCAAAAGTAACACTGGCTGGCTTGGACAACATTGTGAAATAAAAGTCTGCTATAAAAGTTTCAATGATTTTTGTGAGGTGATTCTGCTCCAGGAAAACATATACAAAGATAGAATGTTTAAAATTGGGATTCATATGTCCTGAAGAACAGTCTTTGAAAGATAGATGATACTCCGTATGTACAGTACCTTTATAATGCAAATACACAATTTGCTTAAAAACAAATTCAATATGAATAAATATATTAAAGGTTAGTGACATGACTGGAACACTTGAAAATGCCTCAAGAACCAAATGAGTTGAAATGTATACCAACTATACACTAGCAGGAGTGAATCTCCCACCTGGGAGGATTTGTCTGTAATTTGTTTACTTAAGGAGAATCAAGCATAAACATACGAGTATTTTATAAAAAGACGCTCTATCTATAAAATTAATATAATAAAATTAATATAATAATATAATTATTATATTATATTATTATATTAATTTTATCCGGGGACGATAAAAATAAGCCTCATAGAGAGCCACACAGCAGGTTTCCGTGCTACCAGTGATATTGACATTGTTTATTTTAGAACGAGTCAATGTTTGACTACAAGATTTTCACAATAGAATCCTTGCATAGTTTACTTGATTCTAGAGTAGTTCAGCCCAAGTTGAGGACTACCCCCAATCATGTCATTTACCTTTAAACTTAAGTTGGTAAAAATCCTTTTTTTCATGACAGAAGACTTTTTTGCATCAAAGGTTTTGTGAAAGGGTATAGAGTTATATGACAGTTTACATTACAATAGGTTTTAGCTTATATCACTCATAAATTAGTTTGGGGCATGCATATCAAGAACATTATCTGTAATGTCAGTGTCAGGAAAATAAACACAAACATTTTAAAATCTTTTCTCATTCATCTAAATCTTCAACCACTGATAAATACACTTGGGTTATGCTTATCCTACATTTGTTTCTTATCTACGAGCTCCACAAACTATCTCCAGGCAGAATGTAATAAAGATGCTTCTATATAATCCTCATTTTGGTAGTTCAAATTTCCTGCTTTAATTACTGGCCATCATCAGGAGTGTACAAAGTATAGAGTTACACGGTGGTCTACAGGTTTACAATGTCCTATTCTGTAACCCTATACTGCGTACACTCTGTTGATGGCCTGTAATTAAAGCTGAAAATTTGATTCTACCAAACTAAGGATTTGAGCCATCATCACTGCATTCTACATCTCTCTTATTCCCTTCAGTACCATCATAAAACATCTCCATAGACTTGGTATGTTGTATTTCACATTTGGTTCTGAAAGGTTTAAAAAATAGTTTGTAATAACACTCAGTATTTACTATCATGCAAATTAATTTTTTTTGTTGATTTATTTTTCCACTGAATCTAATTGCAATCAAAACTGACCTAATTATGTTTTACGAGTTACTCAAATCATCAAAAACTATATGAAAAAAAATTGATTCCATTATAGAAATTATTACTTAGCCATTTAAATGAGCTTAGTAAAAGAGACTTGAAATTAAAGCTGGTACTTCCTGACCATAAAATTAACCTTCATTACATAAATATGCAAATTACAATTTACACTGTACAACAGTGACATTTTAGAATGGAAGCTTATCAGTTTGCAGAGTCGTCAACATTTAGATATTTCTTAAAGATAGATTTGGAACAGCAATCAGGCAGACATGTACCACAAATTGGTAAAATTCACTCATTAATCAGAGAGATACTCAAATATGTTTGCCAAAATCAGTTAATTTCGAGGGAAATAATTAGGGAGACTTGACAGTTTTGAGTCCATAATGGTTGCTAAACTACTGATCTCAGGACAAAACTCTACATCTCCAAACTAGAGTGTCATTACGATGTATAGATTTTTCATTTTTCTCTCTCTGTATTTTAGATTGCAACTGCTGATCTATAATTTTTTAACAAACTTGTCAGAAAAAAATGAATCAGAATTCGAACCCGTATCTACAGCTATCTGGGCTGCGACAATACCACCAGGCTATCACTGGTTACAGGTATTGACACGATGAACAAGGAACAAATACCAAAGCTCACAATTTTGACATTGTCATGTTAAATAGTCCAAGGCGCACAGTTTTTTAATATTTTTATTATTATTATTATTAAGTGAATGAAAGTAATTATTCAGAGAGGTGAAAATAAGATGTAATAGATAGAGTGTCATTGTTTGTGTCCCTGTAACAACAACGTTATAAAGGATTGCAATCACCACAAGAATTCCAATCTAAAATCATCCTTATGATTTCATTCAACATTAGATGATTTCAATGGCGTTGAGGAAACAAACTTTTCTGCTAAACCAAGCTCCAACCACGAGCTTAGTTTAAGTCATGATACTGATTGCACTATTGCACACAATACCGAGAGGTGTCACGCGCGATTCATGGCATTGGCTGAAAGGACAAATGTTACAAAAATGACACTAAATAAATACTGCCTGCAAGAAAAACTGTATGAATATCAAAGATACTTTTCTCTATTTCCATATGGAAGTTTAATATCAATTTGACTAGTTATGTCAATTTTTAATTTTTGTTTCTTGAAAAGCAGGTAAGTATATTTAATTTATTTCATTTCTTAATAAGCAGGTAAGGTAAGATAAACGAATGAAAATGAAAATGGTAACGGCAAGCAGGCAAGTTTATTTTATTTCATGGGAAAGATGTAAATTCCCTGTTTACAGTGGATTTCATAAGTTATGTTTTCAGGAGGCAAGACGAGGAGAGACAATATCTTTTTTGCCTTGTTTATCTTGTCATGGTTTCAATTAGTAAAGTATAAGTAAAACATGGACAAAGGTAAGACGAGAAAATTAATTTTAAAAAATGGTGAAATGAAGGAATGTATGATTATTGGAGGTATTGGAGTGGGTAGACAACCTCTATATGGCTGTTGTTATAATACGATTTTCTATTCCCTTAAAAAATAATAATAATAAAAAAATAATAAATTGTCAGTAAAGAAGTTGTTAGAATAACTAACAACGCACTGCACTACTGACAACTAAAATTTGCACTCAGTTCTAGGCCCATGCCGATGAACTGCCGAAACCGAAGATGAGCGAACATGAACATTAGACTGAGGAGTACACAATCGAAAATGCCAGCTGAAGACTGTATTGGATTTACGCCACCTACGGCTAGAAAACGTATTGCCCAGGCGTAAATGATCTGACATCGAGATTGAACAACAACAACAAAGGTACTTTCAGCAGTTTGTGTTGCACCGTGAAGCTTTCTCCATAGCCAACACACACACACAGGCGCATGTTAGCTCTGCCAGTAACAAGATCAACACCAACACCGAACGTGAAGTCACGAATTCCCTAATCCCTTGGGTTTGGTGTTGATGAATGGGAAAATAACGTGTAAATCATAAAAACCAATCACTGTACTCAGTTCAACAGACGATATTCAACACCAGCTTTAACACGGACTACAGGAAGTATGTCATCAATTTTTAGGTCAACCCCAACACCAGGCTTGATTTTAAGTTTGGCGTTCTAGCTGCTGCTGGTTCAGATTTCAACACCGAACTAGAAATCACCCATTATACAAATGCGAATGTGAGCGCAATGGTATTCCACAAGGCACAACAAAGATGAATGGCACCATGCCATTTTCACTGTTCAGTCAAATTAAATTATAATTTTTCATCAGAAAAAAAATAAATTAATCTGTGACCCACTACCATGAAACAACAAATCTTTGATAACACAAATACATGATACCAAATTTTTTGTGGCTTGAAAATTTTAGCTTCATACAGAATACAAGAATTATCATCTTTTGCTTTAAAAAGAATTAAATTAAATTAAAGTAGAATATTTTTTACTTTCTTGTGGCTTGAGAGTTTCAACTTTATGCTGAATTTGTTGTGATGAGAAATGGGTCAAGTCTGCTTTTTTAACACCTAGACAAGAATCTCATTATTTCCTTTAAAGGCATTGTATAACAATGTTTCCAGTTTAAAAAATTTGAGCTACATGATTCCTCATGCTACTAGTGTCTTTGATACAGTCTAAAAATGAAGCCCTGAAAAAAACTGCAGTGTAAAACAATCAATAAGTGCTTTAAAAAAAGTGAAAATCATTGAGAGACCATTCCAGCTTTTCTCCATAGACTGCTGTGTTGCAGAATTTCCTATCGGCTGATATAAAATTGATGTGCCAGTTTGTATCTGCACATATTGTACTAGTGACAGCATAACTGTCCAAACTTTTGTGTTCTAGGGTGTTTATTTGTCCATTCAAACACTGTCAGATATGTCAGATAGCAAAGTTCGACAATTTTTTAAACGGGTCTTCCACAGTGTTATATAGTGTCTTTAATAAGAATTTAAATAGAATCAAATTCAACCAAGCATATCATTGGCAAGCTCACAACGCATACAAAGTCATTCAGTGCATTTGCGATGCGAGGTCTGCACAATTAAGCGGGATGGAACAAAATGTTAAAGATGTAAATAATATCATCTTTTAAATGTATCACATGATGCAGAATAGACTTATCAAATGATGAAATTTTTTCCAGCTGTTATAGCAAGCTACTTAATGCATTATTTTGGCTATGTTTAGTTTGAACAGTTAGCAGTTGCTTTGCTCTCAAAGTTGCAGATAAAATTAATTCCTAAACAGCATTATACCTTTGTTGTAGTTGAGAAACTCTTCTGTGAAGATAGGAATGTCGAAGCCAGGCATATCGTCATCTCCTCTGTTCTCATCACCATACTGGAAACAGAAAAACAAAGATTTGAAATATTACAAAAAATGTGTTGAAAGGTAAGAAGCACATTCAGCTTGCGTGTGAAACACACCCACAAGCGATTTAATACCCACTCGGCCAAACTTTAATGAGTTATTGTGAAGACATGTTTGACTTTATTTTTCAAGTAAAATATAATAAACAAAACAATCTTGTCATATTTCTATGTTTGACACAGACATTTTGGGTGCAAAGTAATGTGTCATCGCTCAATGTAGCACAAAGCACGTACGTATGCAAAAGAAAACAAGCCAGCAGGTTTTTTTTTTTCAGGGTATTGATGAAGATCATAAACTTAATACACCTGAAACAAAAATTTGAATATTCAAAACATTCAAATACCTTTTTGCCGATCGGTATTTGAATGAGACTTTAACTCTTAATCAAATATTCGTCAGGTGACAAATGATCAAAATACTGGCTTAATTTACATTCAAATACACTGTAGTGGTAAAAAAAACCAAAATAAATATCAATATTCCAAGTAAGAAAAATATTTTTAGCACCTCCTGGAACCCAAATAAATAATTTTCAATCTGAAAAAAAAAATGATCAAGAAAACGGTGGTTTACTGAATGGCGACACTTAAATACGATTAAGTACCCATTTCGAGTCCATTGCAGTACCATCCCCGACAAAGTGCCATTTTCTCAGAAATTTGAAAATGAAAATTTTACCTGTGCATTTAATATATTATCAGAAACATTATTTCATACATGCTTCAATGAAAAAAACCCAGTTATCATGAACCATTAACAAATTGGCAATTTATGGAATTTATATTACATGACATATGGGGAGCTGCTCTCATGTGATGTCACAAAATTAAAACTTTGAAGTTGCATAACTTTGTTATTCTTTGGTGGATTTTCGGCAAACTTTCTTTCATTAATATATTTCTCTTATTTATCTGCTTTTATTATAGTCACAAGTTTAGTTTTGGAGATTTTTTTCATTTGAAAGCTTTATGCCCAAAGGTCATTTCACACCAGTAACAGATACTGAATGTCTTTCGTGTTTTTTTAAAAGTAATTAATGAAAAATCTCCGGGAGGGGTGACCCCCAAGATTTTCGACTACATTTTACAGTTGGCATCCAAAGCGGTTAATAAGGTGTTAAGGTTATATGAATTATACCTCAGCAGAAAGATCAAAAGTATTAAAATGTATCTGAATTGTACCTCAGGAGAAAGATCAGACTCTGATCTTTCTGCTGAGGTATAATTCTATAACTTACACACTATTAACGATTTGGATGCCTACTGTAAAATGTAATGTAAAATATGTTGAACATCTCGGGGTCCTCCCCCCCCCCCCCCAAGATTTTTCATTAACTAATTTTTTAAAAAAAAAGACATTCGAGAATTTGTTATTGGTGTGATATGACCTTTGGGCATAAACTTCAAATTAAAAAAAAATCGCCAAAACTAAACTTGCGCTTTAAAACCACTTGATGTGTACACTTGTTCATGCGCCTCCTTTCATTTTCTCTGGACAGAAAAGATATCAATCATTTATCCAAATTATACCATAGTGGAGGCAGATAACTGCACATTTTGGGTTCGAATCGTTCAATTGTGATACAAGCACCAATTTTGCACAGATCTTCCTCCAGGGGTGTATATCAGAAAATAACGCGGCCACGTGAATTTCCAAAATGACGGGTCATGTTGGGCCATTTTTCAAAATGGCCGCCTTGTGCAACCTACATTGACAGTTTTGAAAAAATTGTTTAATGCGACCACTTATAAGCTTGAATATGGTATCATTTTAAAGATATTTAAATTTTCTACAAGATGATACCACACTTAATTGGATTAAGAGTGATTTTGACGGCACTTTTGGGCCAAAAACATGATTTTTTTACTATTTTTTCAAAACTTTGAATTTCTAAGGAATTGATATTTTACTCTTTCTTCAAAAAAAATTGCCAGGAAGAAACCAAAACTTTTCAGAAAACTTCCCTAATATATGTATAATGTTTTGCCAAAATTGCAAGTTCACTGCATTTTTACAAAAGGTGTCATAATGCTCCAAAGTTAACACCATGGTATTAACCAAAACGACATATTGTCGCTTGGAAGTCTTCGGTAGTGAAGAATAGTGCCTTTATTATTGCTCGCGGTATAGTGGTCGTTTGGACCGTTGTTTGATGCAAGACACATATTTTACCTGATGGAATGGAAAATTAATGAACACAAAATCAATTTATTACATTATGATGTGAAACATCCTTAGAATTGTCTTTATTTTTTGCACAGTTGACTTACAAATACATTTATCGTCCGGTAAATCTGGGTGGCTACCTTCACGTGAATTTTGCGTTGGTATCAATGGAGCACGGGCGTTCACTGCGCCGTGAATGGCCGGTGAGGGTGTCTTGTGCATAGGGACGGTACAGGCACGATTGTCGCGCTATGGGGGTAGTAAT
>JZLH01S0099173.1:0-10596 GCA_001188425.1 Eucidaris tribuloides
GTTTCCAGCTGCTCCAAATTCGCCACTTTTTGACCCAACGCCCCCCAAAAATCAGGCTAGAATTTCAGAAACATAATTTCTTACACTCCTGTGACATATCTGTGGTTCAATTTATCACTTTCAAGTGTAGAAATTTACCACCAAAATCGTAAGTTAGAGCTTGAAATACGATTTTTACCACACCATTTAAAACATGTGGCGCGAATTTGCCGATATCTATGCAACTTGTAGAACTTTAAAAAATGTCATATTAAACATTCTGCTCACCTTCTCTGCTACTTGCAGTAATTCTTTATTGAATTATTTCCAATATCTTTAAAGTTCTTGCAAGAATTTTGGGTGATCTTCATTTTCTTTTCTTGATGCAAGCTTTCTCTCCCTGAATTAGTTGGAAGTGCACTGGCACTGCCTCGATAAATAAATCGACTTTGCTTCCCAGGCCCACTAATTTTGAGTCTTTGGAAAATCACATTACTAGCAAGAAATTGCCGGATTTTTAGCTAGCCTTTGCTCTGCAAAAATGACCATTTATTTCTTTTAGTGATTTGGTATTTTTTTAAGGAAATTCGAGGCTATATTACCTGCTGGCAATAAAGAATATATTTAGCTGTAAATTTCGCGGGGGCGAATTTTTAGATTAATCATTTTGAAAATCGGCGCGCTCCCGATAATTTTCCGACGGAGGCGATTTTGTAGTTGCGTTCTCCATTTTGAAATGAGCAGCGCTGGCACCGCGAATCTCTGCTTTGCTGATTTTAGTCTGAAAAATTGACACGCAAGGTAATCATTTAGATTTTTTTATCACAAAAATCACATATGACTACTTCGACATTTTTAGTTGCCGATCGCGGCCACCAAAAACCTCCATATTTTTGGATATTGTGGTTGGCCGACATCCAATTTTAGTGCGCCCCGGGCCACCGGGCCACGCGCTAGTGTCGAGCCCTCCGGTATTATAATTTCAACTCATTTTTGGTCTTTGAGGCATTTTTCAAGTGTTCCCATATCATGTCACTAAGACCTTTACACGAACTCGCCCGGTTATGTTGCTTGAAATCCATACAAAATACACACAACCAACTCATAGTCAGATTAAACTTTATATATTTTTTCAGATTTCAGACACAGAAGTTGAGTAATATTTCCAACCTATAAGTGCCATACTTAACTCAAAAAGCAAATGATGCCTAAGAATTTTAATACCATAATCTTCTGATAGACAGAAAATATACAGAAATATTATGCCAATAAATTTTTCTGGAGGCCAGCCTATTTATTTACATGTATGTATTCATTTCAATTTATCTATTCATGTTATGCATGCATACAATGTATGTATGTATGCATGGTATAGTACATTATTTATATGTATGTACTATGTATATGTATGTGTGTATTTTTAGATTCACTATTCACGTCCGACAGTGTAATTTAAAAGATAAACACATAGACAGCAAAAAGAAGCAAGCCCAACTTATACATTACCTGCATTCCTTTGTCGCTGTTTGCATAATTGTTGATGGTTGCTAGGGATTCTTGGAAACGTGAGCTGTTAGCTTCACCTATAAGTTGTGCCACCGAGATGATCAACTATCAAAAGATATGGAAAACATTCAATTAAAAGTTAGAGTTTGTAATGGGCTGTAACAGGCAAGTTAGAGTTTGTAATGGGCTGTACCAGGCAAGTCCTGTATGTTGATGGCAATACCATGGCAGAATAGGGGATGGCAGTTAGTGTTGCACGACTAAGTCTCCAAAAGTCGGAGTCGTGACTATCATTGAGGAGTCGCGACTCCGACTTTAGAAATACAAGAATCGACTCCATGCAATCACATATGTATGCCATATAAACCAGTCCAAACATCATATATCAATGTGTGGGACTATGACTAGAAGTCAATTTTTGAATGATCATAATCACAGTTGAAACAATATAAGTTCAAAAATACTTTTCAACTTGAACTTACTATACTGAACAGTCATTTTATAGGCTGTAGTGTGCTTCTGTTTACCTGATGATCATGCTGAGAGAACTGAACGCCGAGAGTCGGCAAATAGTCGTAGTCGCTACTTTTGATCAGCGACTAGTCGACTCCCAAAAATCCTGGAGTCGTGCAACACTAGTGGCAGTTTAGTTTTGGAAGGGATTCTGTCGGTTGGCAAATTTGGCTGAGAGGTGAATAGCATACGTTATGGATTTCAGTAGCTAAGTGCGATTACGCCGTAAATAGGATGTATTGTTATCACTTCACTGGTAGAAAAGCTGAAATGCACTGCTTTGCAAAACTGGGTCTACAAGAAAACCACAAGTCAGAGTGTTATATGCCCAAAGGATAAGCCAGTCCCCTGAGGTAGCTTTATCTTACCAAGTACACACATGCAGGTTTGAAGTTCATATCTCCAACAGCAAATACAAATATGTAATTTTGAGAAATTTATATTTTCAGCTCTATAATCACCTCTGTCCCCCTTGACCTTTGACTTCATGAGCCCATAATCTCATTACATAACTTTCATTTTCCCAGGTATACACTTGCCAGGTTTGAAGCTTATATCTCTGACGGTTCTTAATTTATTTAAGTACAGTTCAGCCTCGATTATACAGCCATCACTCTCTATTATCTGGACAATGGACTTATCAGTTCATTGCCTGTAATTGATACACTTTATCAGTAGTGTACACAAAAACATGCAGGGTATCAGGGAACAATAAATAAACTGTCATTTGTGTGTGGTCTGTTGTAATTTGCGCATGGTGTGTGGGTTGCTTTTACTATAACTTATGACATGTATTACCTCCCCCCTATACTGCGTTTGTACATTATCTCTCTTATCTGGCCGTATCACTTATCCGGATGGCTGCTGGTCCCAATGTGGCTGGTTAAACGAGGTCGAACTGTACTACTGTGTATTTTCAGGTATATAATGACCTCTGTGACCTTTGACCTTAAGAAGCCATAATCATGAAACATTGGGTCATGTGGTGTATAGCAGCCTTTAAAGGCAGGGGATCTCTTTTGCATGCCTAAAAATTAACATTGTGTAAATACAATGGCATTTAGAAGAAAATGCCATCTGGGAACCTTTACCAAAATATAGGAGCTAGAAACTCAGTTTTAGTGGAATTATAGTGACCGTTAGACCCCGATTTGATTTTTTTTCTCCCGAGAAAAAAATTCCTACCATAGAACGTACACTAAATGGCTATTGTTCTTCTTTTGCATTTTTCAAATTCTAGGCAATCATTGACCCCCAGATTTCACAGACATGCCCTTCATCAATAGCCTAAAGACATAAGTTATCTTTTCCTGGTCTGTGGGGATATTTGCAAATGAGATCCACTGCCTTTAACTGCTGGGGCCTGAGTTCAGGATTTGGCTTCAAAACAGGCATCTCTTGCCATTGGGAACAGGGTGTGCTGTATATTAATAACTGGAATTCCAGAATTTCAGAGAGGCACAGGTTAACACACAGAAAGTCTTTCTACCCAGGACTGTCTTACCTGTAAATGAACCCTAACAAACTCCTTCCTCTGGGTGAACTCAAAGTTACTTCTCATCAGGAGATAGAGAAGGGCACACGCCTCGTTCCTGGTGCTGACCAATCTGGAATTCAGATTCTTCAAGAGCTGTGGAATGTGGAGAGAATGGTGGACAAATGGTGAAGAGTTACAGCCTGATAGACCAGGAGACTGAGGATCTGATAGACCAATTGTAGACACCATAGTTTGGGCATCTAAAAAATCTACCTAAGGCTATTTTAATTGTGCAGGGTGTGCTGTACAGTGTATATTAATTCTTATTGGAATTTCAGAATCTCAGAGGCACTGGTTAATACACAGGCAGTCTTTCTATCCAAGGAAGTCAAATTGAATTAGGATCAGTGAACAGAGAGAGAACTAGGTGCTCTAACTGCAATTACACAAATTAAATCACTACTCATGCTTTCAAGCTTAGATTCATGATTTTTGTCTATCAGATATGTCATCCATTGGTACCATACCAATCTATCAGACCCTTGGTCTATGAGGATTCCCCCTGGTCAAGAAAGTCTCATAAAACTTGAACACATCGTCATTTTGTCCTCACACCTTCAAAACAATAGTTGAAGAATTTGATCACAAAATGGGTTAACTCCATTTTCACTAAAATTGAGTTATTAAAATCTACACATTTATCATCTACTTACCTAGCGATAGTATGAAATTTGTAGCCATATTCCACAAGCAAGTACAAAATAATTTTGTTTTCACTTTTATTTTTCCATAGATTCATGTACAAACTTGGGCAAAGAAATGGACTTTCTTCCAAAGTTACTAGAATGGAGTTAACCCATTTGTGATAAAGCTACTCAGTTCAAAATAACATGTTTTGACCCCAAACTCTTTAACACATTCCTGGTCTGTACGATGAGCCCCAAAATAACATTTGAAAACAACAGCAATAACAAACTCAATTCAACATTATCACATAATTCTTATGGCCGCTGAAATTGCTTTGTGCCTTCAGGCACTCGTAACACAATATACATGTACTTGACAAGGAGCAGGTAATGTAAAATTCAATCGCAAGTCTATTGCATACCTTCCTCTTTGGCATTACAGAGTTTTCCTTCACTAATGTAATTTCCACTACTAAATTATACAATTCTACAGAATCTAAACAATTTACGGAATAAATGATAAAGATAAAACAGAAAAAAATGAGTGAAAAACCATATTTGAACCAGAGACTTCAGGATAATAAGTTCTGTACTGGGGTGCCAGTCAGAAGCCACATTATCCTGCTTGGTTTATAACGTAAACCCTTCATGACCACTAAAACACTCCAAAGAACTCAATGTAGAGACCTTCTGCTGGACCAGAACAAGCACTCCTGCCACTTTCATTTCATGATTTGAAAAATTCCTTGTACTTATAACACATTTAAAACCTTGCAGGAAAAAAAAATTTACTTCTCATATACATGTTCATAGACCTATATTATTTTGAATTTTTATGGTAAATGTCTAGTGACTGTTTGCAAAACGTGGAAAAAATAACTTTTAGTGGGCAACAAGACATAGAATTCAAACTCTGGAGCATAACAATTTATCAATTTTTGTATTTACGCTACAGAAGATGAGGCAACTTTGTGATTCAAAAAGAAATTATTACATAGACAATATAGACAATAAATAGATAAATAAATAAATAAATAAATAAATAAATAAATAAATAAATAAATAAATAAATAAATAAATAAATAAATAAAATTTATTCAATAAATAATGGCAAAATAGATTACATATATGTTTCAATCTGTGTTTCCTTTTACCAACTTACCGCCAAACATAGATCTCCACAGAGATTAGCACTGCCTTTGAAGAGAGGTACTGGAAACTGCAAATCAATGGTAAAAATGATACATATTACTTTCTGCTGCCATACACAATTTCAACAAGCTTAGAGATATAATAGCATCCACATTGATTCCATACTTTTAAGATCAATTCCAAATTTTATTGATCAACTCTAAAAAATGTTATGATCGATCCTAATGTTGATGATGGATTCCTTACTTTGGCAATCAATCGAATGACTAAAATAATTGTCCACATGCACTCCACGTATTCGCTTAACTGGCATAAATCATGTAGATACTCTACAACCTGAAGCCGTCGGGGATGGTAGACCACTTCGGACGACAACCGAAAAATACACAATGTGCACAAGGGGATGAAAATACAGACAGGACATGACCTAAATGTGGGACTTTTCTTTTTGTGTTCTGTTTGACATTGACCTTGAAACCTGATCTATGACCTTGAAAATTGAACTTGGTCTAGCACTTTCCTTTTTAAAGCATGTAAAGATTTCATGGGCCTGGACGTAAATCTGTGCCTGTGAGACCGTTTCACACAAACGGAAAGACAGACAGACAAACTTGCACAATCACAATACCTCATTCAACTTCGTTGGCAGAGGTAATTACATGTAGTTTACATATCCAAAATAAAGTATAGAAATTATCTAATAATCTTCCCAGAAAAATACAATACCCCCAAAATTGTTACACGTCAGGAATAAAGATGCATATTACAAGAAGCATTCTCAATCAAAATATATTTCATGACAACATATGTAAATATCCCAACCTAATAACACTACTTGAACCCTTTCCCCATTGGTACAGCCCTGATGGTTTGCAAATCAGTACGACAATATTTGTCTTCCCTCTACTAGAGGAAGGTAAAAAGCAAGGGTCAGAGTAACAACTGATAATTCAAACTTTTCATCTGAACTTAGCTTTTGGGTTCAGGAATGTTTCACGTCCGATCGTAGATGCTTTATCAGCTTGTCTGATTTGATCTGATTTCATGCAACACAACCTCTCTTGGGTGTAAAGTGCCATAATCCGGAGAATTCCTCGACGTCTGACTCAAAACAATGACATTGAGATTGCATCTGTGCCGATTGGCAACAACATTTCTCACCACCAAATCAGACGAACTGATGAAGCATCCAGGATCAGACGTGAAACGTTCTCGAACCCAAGAAGCAAGTTCAGATGAAATATTTTAATTTTCGTTTGTTACTTGGAATTTACCTGGATGAATTCTAACTTACATCTAAGGGTCCGAGTTATATAGTAATGAGTGGATTGCAGTGTCCGAGGTCTCGAGACTGGTCTTGGTCTCGAGACCCAGCATGCTCTTTCCTGTCTGCTGGTCTCCGAACCCTCCTGGTCATGGTCACTTGGTCTTGTCTGCGAACCTCTGGCTCTCGGATTGTTTGGCCGAGACACCCGAGACCAAGAATAAATGGATTATACCAAAAATCTTTATTTTGGTACATGTTACATACTGTAAATTTGCGGCCATGTATATAGGGCACTCTTAAACCATGCAGAAAGTGCGTTAAACATATAGTTTTTACCACAGATCTTCTACACATAAGGACGAATGGTTGGTTCTCTGACCGTAATATATTCTGTCGTTTCCTCTAGAAAACAAAAGAAGAAGTTGGAATGAACCATTCAAAACATAGAAAAGTAACGGAAAGAAAAAAGTAACAAAGAAAGAGAAAGCAAAGAAAAGCACGAGAGATTGAAAGGATAGAGAGTCCAGGAACGAAAGAAATAAAAATTATAGAAAAATATCAAGAAAGAGACTGAAAACAAAAAGAAAAACAGAAAAAGAAGAATCAACATCAAATAGCAGGAATGAAAGATAGAAAGAAAGGAAGGAAAGAAAAATCAAATGAAGAGAGAAGAAAGAGAAAGAAAAAACAGAAAGAGAACAAAGGATAAATGAAGAAAAAGAGAAAGGTACACAAGACAGTGGGAAAGACGTAAAATTGTAAGGAAAAAAATGAAAAGAACTGAATTAAAAGAATATAAAAGAGTAACAGAATGAACCAAAAAAGACCAATGAAAAGAAGAAAGGGAAAAGTCAAGAATGAAAGAAAAAATGAAAGATTGTAAATAGAAATGAATAAAACAAGAAGAAAGAATGAAGAAACGGTAGACGCAAAGTCACAGAAAGGGAAGAATAAAAGACATTAAAGCCTAAGTTAGTATTGGGGATTTTTTTTCATGTTCCGAGAAGCTTTACTGCCCAAAAGTCATATCCCAGCAATGAAAGCATTCTGAATAGCTTTAGGTTTGTTTTCTTTTAAATTAATAAAAAAAAAAAATATTATTATTATCTATTATCTCTTTTTTTTTTTTTTTTTTTTTCTTTTTGGGGGGGAGCGACAGATTTCGACTAATATTTTACATTATAGCATCCAACAGGGTTAATAAGGTGTTTAAGTGTTATACTGAGTTTGTACCTCATCAGAAAGAGCAGACTCTGCTTCTTTCAATTCAGAATCTCGTTATCGCTGGCGATAGTGAATTTTGGCATTAAAGCGTTTAAATAAATAAAAAAATCCCCAAAACTAAACTTTGGCTTATAGATGAATGAAAGGAAGAAAGAAAAGGAAGAAAGATAGAAAGAAGGAGGAAAACTCGAATGTTAATGAAAGGAAAAAGAGAAAAAAGAGAAAGCAAGATGGAAGAAAAAATAAGTAAGAAGAGAAAAAAGAAAGGATGAAGTAAAGAAAAAGAGAAGAGAAAGAAAGATATGGGAAAGAGGCAGAAAGAAAGAAAAAAACAAAGAATAAAAGAATAAAGAATCAAAAGATTAACAAATAAAAGAAGAAAGAGAAAATGGTAGAATGAAATAAAAAACTCCGCATGAAAGAAATACAAATAGAAAAGAATAAAACAGAAAAAGAATGAATGAAAAATGTGAGAAAAGGGGAAGAAAGATATAGAAATGTATTGGAAAATAACAAGAAAATCAAGAATGAATGAAGAAAAACTATTAATGAATGAAAGAAATAATATTATTAACAACACTTTATTTTCTTTATCTGATCTGTATTTCAGTAGCTCAGGCAAATGTGCCCATGGGATAAAGTATTCTTTTCAATTTAAAATTGTTTCTCAGTCGTTTGTGCAATTTGTAGCTATCATATTGACTTGTAGTCGTAGGCCTATTTTGCGTTAAACTTTGGGAGGCATTTTACATATGTGACAAATGAAACAATGAAAATATAATTTTTTGATGTTTTTCATTAACTGTTAATTTATCAAAACTTTAAAAATCCTATTACAGACTGATTGCAACGTGTAAGCAGTAGGCAGTTAATGCTGAGTAACAAAGTTGCGTTATCCTCAAAACATGCATAAATTAGGGTTAATTGAAATGCTGGTCTTGGTCTTGGTCTTGGTCTCGGAAAGTGCTGGTCTTGGTCTCGGACTTCTGGTCTTGGTCTCGGACCTCTTTTCTTGGTCTTGATCTTGGTCTCGGGGTGTCTGGTCTTGGTCTTGGTCTTGGTCTCGGATGGTCTGGTCTTGACTACAACACTGGTGGATTGTGAAACCTACCCGATTGAGGAAGAGGCGCAGTGACATGAAGACATTCTTGAGGCTCGTTTCTGATTGGCCGGTGTGAAGGAAGCTGACAAAGATATCCAAGACTTTCCTCATCAAGGGGTTATTACCATCAGCACTATCCATAGCAGCCTGGAAACACACAGATGATCAGAATAACAATAATCAAAATAAAAAATAAAGTAAATAAACAAATATGTACAGAAAGAGGTAAAATAATAATATACTAGGAGGGATAAATGAGTAATCAACCTAAGATTAAGATACATTAACTCTTAACGTGCTGAAGTCGCAGATCTGCACCAAATAATACACATAAAGTCCATAGAGATTTAAATCCTCTGGCACGTTAAGAGTTAATATATAATTAAAATAAAATAAGTTAATCAAATATTCAAATAAATAACTAAAGTTATAAGTGAATGAATAAATAAATACATTAATAAATAAAATAAACTGGAGCTGTTCAACTGCATGGAGCCAATGGGCATGCCTCCATACTCCCACCTAATTCCATTGAAATGGAAATGCTTCATGCATCCAATCTGATCAGAAGTAAGTAACCACGGCAATGAGCTCAAATGACACATATAAGACCCTGTGACCTTTGACCTATAACATCACAACTCCAAAATATAATCAGTTCATTGTTGCTTTTCACTTGACACACATTTTATTGAAATCCGATAAGCCATGCTTGAGTTATCGCAGTAACACAGCATGTGTTAACACTACTTCAGTCTTTTATATTTATATCAAGATAAATCCTACTGCCAACTTTGAACTCTTTTGACTCCTGCATTCCACAGGCCAGGATGTCTTAGAAACCCAATAGCCACATTCCATGACCATGTAAGCCTCATCTTGTTTGGCTACCATATCAGGCTGCCATACCCACACATGGCCCACTACTAGGATTAATTTCCAGGACTTTCCAGGTTATTCCATGACTGTGGCAACAATGCAAAAAAAAAAAAAAAAATCATCATCACCCCCTCCCAGGTAAACATTTTCATATTCACAGATTTAAAGGCATTGTATAACAGTGTTTCCAGTTTAAAAAATCTGAGCTACATGTACATGATTCCCCATGCTACCAGTGTCTCTGATACGGTCTAAAAATGAAGCCCTGACAAAATTGCAGTTTAAAACGATCATTAAGTACTTTAATACTAGTGACAGCATAACTGTCTGAACTTTTGTGTTCTAGGGTGTTTATTTGTCCATTCAAACACTTTCAGATATGTCAGAAAGCTAATTTCGACAATTTTTTAACAGGTCTTCCACAGTGTTATATAGCATCTTTAATTATTACTTTATTGATATATTTTGACTTTTTCTATTAGCTGTCCAAATGTATCGAAGGGAAAATCATGTTAAAACTGTGAAACACTCAGAGGATGAAAGCAGTCAATAGCTTTACCATGGCAAAAATATTTTGGTTAATAAACATTTGTATCATTTACATTTCTACCCAACACCAATTAACTTGTGATTGAAATATGATACACCAGTAGATGAGCTGCTGCCAAAAAGAAAAAAAAAACAATAAACAGTAGTTTTCACATAAATCCATGAAGTGAAAGTTGGTTTGAGACTGGAGTTGGGTCGAAGAATTTGATTCTAAGATTCTAATATTTTCTAAAAAGGCATACATTTACCACAGTTAAAAAAA
>JZLH01S0099195.1:22452-36837 GCA_001188425.1 Eucidaris tribuloides
AATCTCGGACTGTGTTGATCACTGTTTCATGTCGTTACTCCAATTCGCATATGTTGCAATAACAAGCAAGTAATAAAAAAACTACATGTAAAAAGTAACATTGGCGTTGGAGTCCTCAACTGACAAACACACGTCACACTCAAATAAACACAAACACAACACACACGACCAGCTCGCACGTACACATACATATACAACACACACGCAGACGACGGCACGCACACACATTCTACCACAAGTAAACAAACTCACCCTCTGAATTCACACATCACACACACCACGTCAGAGGTGAAAAAAACTTTGGCCTGAAGTATACAACACTAACACCTGTTCTATCAAGTTCTACATTGACCTGAAATACAACTTCAAATAATCCAGTGAAAATAAGCAAATCGCTATCGTATCAGACATTTAAGGAGGGTACGATTTAGCCTCGCCCTTGATATTTATTGTATACTGCCTTTATCATATTAACATCGCCGTATACATCGCGGGTGACATTTGACAACCGTAAATTATTGATCATGAAATTAACACCGGCCAAAAATGCTTCAGGTGCTTTCTGAGCATCGAATGGAACCGATCAGTTTTCGGCTGAATTCTTTTCAAATGCGAGTAAGTTTTAAAGGTACCTATAGATTTTCTTGTCTATTTAATTATTTATCTTCATTGCATGGATTTCATGCCGATCAAGATAAAATAATAAATTGCAGGACAGGTCCACAGTTTATTACCAAACATATGGCAGGACAGATGAACACAAGAACCATATTTACACTTAAATTACATTAGTTGAACTTCTACGAGCCAGGAAAAGTGTTTCGTCAATGTGTAATATGGTGGTAGTAGTAGTATGAATAGCTAGAAGTTGGTAGTACGAGTATTTCGTGTAGTCGTTAAATAATAGTCGTAGATAGCTACTAGTCGTATTAGTAGTAAATCAGTAGTATTAGTAGTTTGCGTCGTACGTCGTCAGTCGTAGTATAGTACTTTAGTAGTAGTAGTAGTTATAGTTGTTGTCGTCATGATATAGTAGCAGTAGTAGTAATAGTAGTCGTAGTGCTGAGGAAGTATTAGTATAATAGTAGTAGTCGTCGGTAGTAGCAGAGGTAGTAGTTCGGTCGTAGTAGTAGTCGTTCGTCGTAGTAGCAGTTAGTAGTACGTAAGTAGTAGTTCATCCTGTATAGTATAGAGTCTAGTATGTCGTAGTGATCTCTAGTAGTTCGTCGTATAGTGGTCGTATAGCCGTCGAAGTAGTAGCCTGTAGTAGCAGAAGTAGTAGAAATCGAGAAGTCGTTCGTAGTAGTCAGAGTCATATGTAGTCAGTCGTAGTAGTCGTAGTAGTCGTAGTAAGTAAAGTAAGTCGTTCGCGTTGTATGATAGTAGTAGTAGTCGTCGTCTCGCGTAGTAGTAAAAAAGTCCGATAAGTCGTAGTATCGTTATATCGTAGCTAGTGTAGTAGTCGTAGTATAGTAGTCGTAGTAGTCGTAGTTTAGTGTCGTAATAGTCGAGTAGTCATCGTAGTAGTCGTCGGTAGTTCGCTCGCGTAGTAGTAGTAGTAGTTAGTTCGTTCGTCGTCAGTAGTTAGTATATAGTCAGTCGTGGATAGTAGTAGTCGTCGTCGTAGCTAGTAGCGTCGTCGCCGTTGTCTATTTTAGTAGTTTGAGAAGTAGCGCGTCGTAGTAGTAGTGTTATTTATTTAGCATTTATCCCCATTATCTTACCATGACTTTAAACCAAATTCGGATAGATAGGCAATGGTATGCGAGTCATTATCTTGCCAACAGTACAGATTGATTTGGTTGATTTGAATTCAATCCATTATTAATTATAAACAACCACAGACATAAATACATAGAAGTTAAACAACAACAGATTTCTGCACTGGACATGCGAGAACACAGCTGAGTTAAAAAAAAAATACATACGTGCATATTAATCAAATTTTGAACATGCATTATTTTAACGTCAACAAACTTGGAACGAGCGCAAAATATACAAACACAAGGAATGATAAGATCGATGGATAAGATTGGTGGAGTGAAACTACCGGAAGTTAATTGTCGTCAAACGCTGGAGATAGAGAATATTACATTTTATAGAACGAATAATTGATCGTGAGCCATAAAAGTAGACATTAATATTTTGTAGTGGCGTTTAAAAGTTATTTTTTTTTGCAAAATGTATCGCCTGATGATCTAATCACAGACGGTAATAGTTGGGTTTTTTCGTCGCTAATCGAAGGAGACCCCGCACGCGATGATTATTTTTTTTGCGCTAAAGGCTCGTTTACACTAGTTCCGGCGGCCAGGCAACCGGTTCAGGGCCACGTGGCCAAACGGAAATGGCACGTGAGACCACGCGGGAGACGGGGCTGGCAAACGAGACAGTCATGTTGCCGTGGATTACCGTCCAGATTTTGTAACCGTCAAAGAAATGCCACGGTAGTCACGGTAAGGATGAAACACTAGTTAGGCCGTAGAAAACGAAGGGAACGCATAAAACTCGACAGTACGTTACAGGCCCAGGGCCCTGGAACGATTTTTTCATCGGGGGTGCAGAGATATATTTTCGCGGCCGTAAAAAATTTTCAAGGCCAATTCGCGGCCAGATCAACAGCTGAAAAGTCGCTCAGTGGGGCGGGGGGGGGGGTGTGGTGGGTTGCCGGCGAGAAATATTCGCGCGAAAAAATTTTTTCGCGGCCAAATTTTGTTTTCACGGCACAAATTCGCGGCCAAAGTCAACTTATCTATATATCCTCTTCATGGGGGGGGTGTCGCGCGAAAATTTTCCGGAGCCAATTTTTTTCAACGGCCCAAATTCCGGCCAAATCAACAGCTGAAAAGTCGCTCAGTGGGGGGGGGGTGTCGGCGGGAAATTCGCGGCCAAAAATGTTTTCACGGCCACATTCGCGCCCAATCAACAGCTTTTTGCGCGGTTTCAGCGGCCAAAACAACAGCTGAAAAAGTGCTGCTCAGCGGCCAAATTATGAATGGAAAAACATACACGTTTTTGCAGGGTGTGCGCACTCCATGACAAATTTCTGGGGTGTTCAGACCCTCAGCACTCCGCTTCCCAGGGCCATGTACAGGCCGTAACGCACTGGAGGTGTCCGTTAGCGGGTCTATCGCGTCTTCTTCACGTCCATCCCGTTTTGTCCACGGTGGGCCTGAAAGTGTTTGCGTGAGCCGCCCGGAACATTAGTGCTAACGCGGCCTTAACATGGCCGCAAACAAAAAATACCGCGTGCGGGGGTCTCCTCGATTAGCGACGAAAAAACCCAACTATTACCTCTGTGATTAGATCATCAGGCGACATTGCAAAAAAAAAATAACTTTTAAACGCCCACAAAATATTAATGTCTACTTTTATGAGCTTCACGTATCAATTATTCGTCTTAAAATGTAATATTGCCTCTATCTCCCAGCGTTTGATCGACAAATTAACATTCGGTAGATTTCATCTCCACCAATCTTATCCATCGATCTTATCATTCCCTTGTTTGTATATTTTTGGCTCGTTCCAAGTTTGTTGACGTTAAAATAATCATGTTCAAAATTTGATTATATGCACGTATGTATTTTTTTTTTAAACTCAGCTTGTGTGTCATCATGTCCAAGTGCAGTAAATCTGTTTGTGTTAACTTCTATGTATTTATGTCTGTGGTTGTTTATATTAATAATGGAATTGAAATTCAAATCAAACCAAATCAAATCTGTAATGTTTTGGCAAGATAATGACTCAGCATACCATTTGCCTACTCTATCCGTTGGTTTAAAGATGGTAAGATAATGGGTGGATAAATGCTAATATAAATAACTACTACTACTACGACGACTGCTACTTCTACAACTACTAAAAAGACAACGGCGACGACGACTACTACTACGACGACGACTACTACTACCACGACTACTATATACTACTACGACGACGACGACTACTACTACTACTACTACGACGACGACGACTACTACTACGACTACTACGACTACTACGACTACTACGACTACGACTACTACGACTACTACTACTACTACTACTACGACTACTACGACTACTACGACTACTACGACTACTACGACTACGACTACTACGACGACGACGACGACTACTACTACTAATCCTACAACGGCGACGACTACTTCTACTACTACGACTACTACGACTACTACGACTACTACTATGACGACTACTACTACGACGACTTCTACGACTTCTACTACTTCTGCTACTACGGCTACTACTTCGACGGCTATACGACCACTTATACGACGACTACTACTACGACGACTACTACGACTACTAGTACTACTACTACTAGGATGACTACTACTACGACTACTACTACTGCTACTACGACGACGACTACTACTACGACGACTACTACCTCTGCTACTACGACGACTACTACTATTACTACTATTACTTCCACTAGCACTACGACTACTATTACTACTACTGCTACTATATATGACGACAACAACTACTACTACTACTACTACTACTACTACTACTACGACGACGACGACGACGACAACTACTAATACTACTATTACTACTAATACGACTAGTACTTCTACGACTATTATTACGACTACTACGACTACTACGACTACCACTTCTACTATTACTACTACTACTACCACCAATATTACCAATTGACGAAACATTTTCCTGGCTCCTGAGTTCAACTATGTATAAGTGTATATTGTTCTTGTGTTCATTCTGTCCTGCCATATGTTTGGTATGAAACTGTGGACCTGCTCCTCATTTATGTATTTCTATCTTGATCAGGCAATAAAGTCATGATGAAATAAATAATAAATAGACAAGAAAATCTAAGGTTACCTTTAACTACTCGCAATTTGAAAAAGAATTCACCGAAAATATCGGTTCCGATTCGATGCAGAAAGCCACCTGAAGCCATTTTTGGGCTCGGTGTAATTTCATGATCAATAATTTACCGGTTGTCAAATGTCACCCCGGCGATGTATACAGGCGATGTAAATAGATACAGGCAGTACAATAAATACAAGTGGCGGGGCTAAATCGTACCCTCCATTACAATAGTCGTGATAGATAGCGATCTGCTTATTTTCACTGGCATTATTTGAAGTTTATTTCAGGTCAATGTAGAACTGATAGAACAGGTGTTAGTGTTGTATTACTTCAGGCAAAGTTTTTTTTTCACCTCTGACGGGGTGTGCGTGTGTGTGAATCAGAGGGTGAGTTTGTTTACTTGTGTGTAAATGTGTGTGCGTGCGTGTTGTGTGTTTGTATATGTATGTGTACGTGCGAGTGTGTGTGTGTGTGTTTGTGTTTATTTGAGTGTGTACGTGTGTTTTGTTCAGTTGAGACTCCAAACCATGTTACTTTTACATGTAGTTTTTTTTTTAACTGTGCTTGTTTATTGTCAACATATCGAATGTGGAAGTAAACATGAAACAGTGATCAACACAGTCTCGAATTCCTCGTGTTTCAAGAAAATACAATTTTATGTTCCAATGCTTCAAAAAGGAAAGACCACAGCTGCATGGCTCTACTGGTACGAAACTGAAACCACGAAAAACTACCTTTCCAACCTATAAAGAAGTGCCTTTAAAAGGGAAAACAAACAGCAATCTAGAAGCGAACATTTCCCTTTCGATCCCTTTTTGTTTGAAGATCAGGTATTTTGGGTCTGTCAAGTAGTCACTATCTGTGCCAGGTTATATCTAGACCTCTTCTACAAGCTTGTCAGGTATTCGATTCTAATATAAACCTTCCACTGTGCTCGTGAATAATATCTTCTGTCATTGATTACCATTAGACACCATGACCTCTGAGTCAAATGACACTGGACCCCATTATTTCTGAGTCATAAATCCTGGACCCCATTACCTCCAAGTCAAGGACCCTGTACCCCATTACCTCCGAGTCAAGGATTTTGGATCCCATTACCTCCGAGTCAAGGATCCTGGACCCCATTACCCCCGAGTCAAGGATCCTGGACCCCATTACCTCCGAGTCAAGGATCCTGGACCCCATTACCTCCGAGTCAAGGATCCTGGACCCCATTAACTCCGAGTCAAGGATCCTGGACCCCATTACCTCCAAGACAAGGATCCTGGACCCCATTACCCCCGAGTCAAGGATCCTGGACCCCATTACCTCCTAGTCAAGGAACCTGGACCCCATTTCCTCCGAGTTAAGGATCCTAGACCACATTACCGTCGAGTCAAGAACCCTAAACCCCCTTTGCCTCCTATTTAAGGATCTTAAAGGTTAGTGACATGATTGGGAACACTTGAAAATGCCTCAAGAACCAAATGAGTTGAAATGTATATCAACTATACACTAACTGAAGTGGATCTCCCAGCTGGAAGGATTTGTCTGTAATTTGTTTACTTAAGGAGAATCAAGCATGAGCATACTAGCATTTTATTTTTATCCGGGGATGATAAAAATAAGACCCATAGAAAGCCACACAGAAGGTTTGGCTGCCACGAGATACAATAGACATTAGTTACTCTAGAATGAGCCAACGTTTGACTACAAGATTTTCACAGGATAATCCTGGCACAGTTTACTTGATTCTAGAGTAGTTTCAGCCCAAGTTGAAAACTATACCCCCAATCATGTCATTTACCTTTAACACGTCAACTATTTTTGTGGGATCCCGGATATGATTACTTCCCATGTGTGCGCCTAACATTGCAGATCATACGCAAGGTTTTTTTTTTTTTTTAGTACTGTTTACGCGTTGTTTGAATGAGAAGAGCAGATTACCAAGATTTGTTTGCCATTTCTCATAATATTTCTAGTACAACCCTTTTCATTACCAACAAACGAATACTGTTTAATTGAAATTAATCTCTTTGATTCCAAAGTACAGAATGCCACATTACAAACCACATATCCATTCCGCTTGCATCATACGCACAAGTCATAATAATGGTTGCCAATGGCAACTTATGCGGCTTGGACTTCACCATTTCAAAAAGCGAGCCCAACTTACTAAGAAATGTGTTGCAGAATAAAATAAAGATTCAATTGCAGTTACCGCAGACTATTGATAATCGCTACTACGATGATGAAGAGTGTAATCTTGAATTAAAATAGGTCTATGACCCGCTCTCTTGTAGTCATGGCAACGAAACCGATCTCGGATCGTCCACAGAATGGAACAAGTTTTGTAAAATTAACAAAATTGTTTGATATTCATTTAAATGTCATACTATCGTAATAATATGTTTGTAAGTGTGCATTCTGTTTTATGTTTATGGGGGGGGGGCACTACCGATGTAACATATATACACGATTTATTAGCACATGTATTTAATGCGGACTGATTTTCATGTTTACATTGTATTATTTAAATGTATACCCCTTTACGAATAATTGGTGATCCATGTTTACGCCTAATTTGTGAGAACGGCCATATGAGAGAAGAAGTTTGTATCTTGCTTTATGTGCATGTAGGCTATACCCTGCATTTTATGTAGATTTGCATACTACCGATAACATTATACATGTAATTTTTAACCAAATTTTCATGTACTTATTGATACCTTGTGTGTATATATTGCACTTTAATATCTAGACTTTTACGCGTCCTATTGTGTATCCATTTGTACTTGTTTACTGTGCTTATACCTTGCAGTTTATGTGTATTGTAAAAGGCATAATCTAACAATGACCACAGTGTAAAAGAGAATTATGACACATATTCCTGCAAAGTGTCTTTGATAAAGACGAAAAACTGAAGCCTTGAAAAACGTGCTTCCGAATGACCACTTCGTGCTTTGAAAGAGTGAAAAATCTATGCGTACCCTTATTGTCATGTTCATTTAAGACTGCTGTGTTATACTTTAAAGTATACCACGTGCATAAAGTCACCGGTGATGTTTTCCATGCATTCCTTGCCAGTGGCAGCATAAATTCCAGGATGTTTGTTTGTCCGTTCAAGCACTACTACTTATCTAAAAAAACAAAAAATCACGCAGTTTGACAATGTTCTAAATTGAAGCTCCACAATGTAGTGTCTCATGTAATTTTGTGTATTGTCGATGCAAGAGGTGGCATGTTTCCAGGCCATGTACAATCACTTTCTATCTTGTTTGTTGCTTGATTGAACAATGCATGTTTATTATTTAGTATTCTATGTTATTTCATTAGTCAAGTAAATAAACGCAACAATAAAAAAAAATAATATATATATATATATATATATAATTATAACCCTGCTTCTGCTTTCGTTTTCTGTCGGAATAAGTTTCATTGATTTGTGAGTAAAATGTACAGTAACAGAAATCGTATTTGTCGATTCGAAATACCACTATTTGTTGCTAAATCTAAGCACGCCAAGCACAGCAGGGAATATGTCCTTCACCCAAATATAATTTTTTTTCAATATTTTTTATCAAAGTCAACATTTCCTACCTAAGTGGAGCGACGTGCATGTCCGGCCGAGCATCAATAATTGGATTAGGAAATAAATTCGCGTCCGCTTATCTCACATTCAACAGCGTTATTGATATTAGATATTTGGTAGATTCATCAATTTCACGATTCATTTCATAATTCAGAGGAAAATAGTGACTAAGTGTTTTCATTTTACCATGATTTTATGTCATGTATGAACTATTATATATCACTTTGCCTTGCTCCAGATTTTTTTTCTGTCTACAATTGTAACTCGAGACAACGAAAAATAAATAAATCACAAAATATCCAGGTTGCCATTGACAACGAAAAATGCATTCACAATCGAGGCATGACCACGCTACTACCCAATACTGCAATTTTTGAAAAATTATAATTAATCAAGAAAAATAAAAAATAGAGCACATTTACGGTAACTGCAGCATTTGTCTTGAATTAAGATAAACGCAAACAACCAAGTATGGAGTACGTGGTATTCGAAAATGAAACGCGTGTGCCAGTGCGCATGTTTGTGTGTACCAATGGCTCTGTCCAAAATATATACTGCAAAAATCCGAGTGTTATCGGATGTGGTTTAGAATGTTGACGCTCCAGGGGCTCGTTGCACAAAACTTTACACTAGGGGGGGGGGTTAAGGGGTTAACCCCGCCCCTTCCTTGGGCTGCCGAGTGAAACATGTTTATGGTCTTGTTGTATTAGTAGATGTAAGGAAAACTAAAACCTATTGCAAAATATGTTTAAAAAGCAGTGCAAAACACTACAAAACCATTGAACTTAACAGAGAAATTTTTTCAAACATACGCAATTTTCAAATTTTCGGCGTGTTTTGCGCGCAAACGTACACTATTTACAAATTTTCTTCAGCACGTTTTGCGCAAAAAAATAATAATTTGCAATTTTGCGAAAAATTTTGAGAGCCGAAATTTTCCGGTCAAACCTCCCCTTCGCAAAAAGCTAGATCTGCCACTGCTTTAACCGGAGGAAAACTCTGGTTATTTTTTTATTTTTTTTGGGACGGTCTTGGCGATGGTTTCAACATCTTGAAAACTGGTGTCTTCAAAATGGTGGCACAAATATAATTCAGTCATTTCCTCTGATCTAAAGAAACAAACACATTATAAATGAAATGAAATTCGAGGAACTTTGGATAAGAAGGAAAGACGCAGTATTTCCCTTATGCTCGGCTGATAGTCATTGTTTTGTCATCAGGCAAATTGGAGTTTCAAGAATTGTGAAAGACATGAGTATTTGGAAAGAATACCGGTACATTTTCTTTTCATTATATACATGCTAGTACTGGTAAGGATTTTGTTTAAACCAATTTACATTTCCTCATTAAAGTTACAAATACGACAGCAACAACAAACAACAACAAACAACGACGACGAAGACCAACAACAACAACAACAAGAACAACAACCAACATCGACAGAAAGAAATGCCAAATTATGTCCTATATCGTATAGAACATCAAAATAGAGCAATCAAATTTCTCGTGCTCTTGCTTATTTGTTACCTCATAGTATTGACATTTTGAAATTATTTATCATTAAATGGCGGAACTTGATTTTTTGCAGTGTTTACAACATTGTATTATTTAAATGTATACCTTACGGATAATTGGTGATCCATGTTTATCGGCGCCTAATGTTGTGAGACGGCCCATATGAGAGAAGAAGTTTGTAATGCTGCTTTTTACTGTGCATGTAGGCTATAACCCTCTGCAGATGTCTTTTAGTACTGTTTACGCGTTGTTTGAATGAGAAGAGCAGATTACCAAGATTTGTTTGCCATTTCTCATAATATTTCTAGTACAACCCTTTTCATTACCAACAAACGAATACTGTTTAATTGAAATTAATCTCTTTGATTCCAAAGTACAGAATGCCACATTACAAACCACATATTCATTTCGCTTGCATCATACGCACAAGTCATAATAATGGTTGCCAATGGCAACTTATGCGGCTTGGACTTCACCATTTCAAAAAGCGAGCCCAACTTACTAAGAAATGTGTTGCAGAATAAAATAAAGTTTCAATTGCAGTTACCGCAGACTATTGATAATCGCTACTACGATGATGAAAAGTGTAATCTTGAATTAAAATAGGTCTATGACCCGCTCTCTTGTAGTCATGGCAACGAAACCGATCTCGGATCGTCCACAGAATGGAACAAGTTTTGTGAAATTAACAAAATTGTTTGATATTCATTTAAATGTCATACTATCGTAATAATATGTTTGTAAGTGTGTATTATATTTTATGTTGGGGGGGGGGTGGGCACTACCGATGTCACATTATACACATGATTCATTAGCACATGTATTTTCATGTATTAATGCTGCCTTATTTTCATGTTCACACTGTATTTAGCTGTATACCCCTCACACAGACATTCTATTATTATTATTATTATTTTTTTTTTGGGGGGGGGGGGTTAGCAAAACATTTATTCGGGCAATTATTCTGCTGTTTTAAAATTCACTCGCCAGACTGCCTGGGCAAGTGGCCCAGATCGTTAATGTTATGTACGTATAAAAAATATAAAGTTTTGCTCATTATGCCACATCAGCAAGGCATCTAGTTGGCGCTTGAGATGCAAACTGATTTTGCGTGATAAGAAATTTTAAAATAAGATCCAGGGGGTAATTTATGTGACAGAAAATAGCCTAGTGTTCACAAAAAGAGCCCCCGTAAGAAAAAAAAAAACATTTTTGAGCCCTGCCCTTTCTGAATTATTGGTGATCCGCGTATACGCCTAATTTGTGGGAACGGCCATAAGAGAGAAGAAGATTTGTACCTTCTTCTATGTGTATGTGGGCCATATCTACCCATATCATTACACATGTGATTATTAACCAAGTTTTCATATATTTATTGATACCTTGTTTCCATGTGTATAAATTGCGCTTTAATGTCTACACTTTTATGCGTCCTATTGTGTATCTATTTGTACCTTGTTTGATGTGCTTGTACCTTGCAATTTTACTAAAGGCATAATCTAACAATGACCACAGTGTAAACAAAATCTGTGATACACACTCCTCCAAAGTGTCTTTGATAAAGTCTAAAAATGAAGCCCTGAAAAACGTGCTTCCAAAATAATGTTCATTTCGTGATTTATAGGAGTGAAATTTATGAGTACCTAGTTTGCCAAGTTCATTTAACCCCATAGACTGCTGTGTTACTTTATAGTACACCGCGTGCATAAAGTGATGCTTATCCAAACATTACTTGCCAGTGGCAGCATACCTTACCAAAGTTGTGTATGCTAGGATATTTGTTTGTCCGTTCAAGCACTACTATGTAGCTCAGAAAACACAGTTTGACATGTTCTAAATTGAAGGTCCACAATCTCTTGTAATTATGTGTATTGTCATACAAGAGGTGGCATGTTTTCAGGTCATGTACAATCAATGTCTCATGATCTTGTTTGTTGTTTGTTTGAACAATGCATGTTTATTATTTAGTATTCTTTGTTGTTTCATTGGTCAAATAAATAAATGCAACAATAAAAAAACCCAGAAATATAAATGTAACCCTGCTTCTGCTTTCGTTTTCTGTCGGAATAAGTTTGATTGATTTGTGATTAAAATGTACAGTGTAACAGAAATCGTACTTGTCGATTCGAAATACCACTTTTTGCTGCTAAATCTAAGCACGCCAAGCACAGCAGGGAATATGTCCTTCACCCAAATATAATGTTTTTCAATATTCTTAATCAAAGCCAACAGTTTATACCTAAGTGGAGCGACGTGCATGTCCGGCCAAGTATCAATAATTGGATTAGGAAATAAATTCGCGTCCGCTTATCTCACATTCAACAGCGTTATTGATATTAGATATTTGGTAGATTCATCAATTTCACGATTCATTTCATAATTCAGGGGAAAATAGTGACTAAGTGTTTTCATTTTACCGTGATTTTATGTCATGTATGAACTATTATATATATGTCACTTTGCCTTGCTCCAGATTTTTTCAGTCGACAATTGTAACTCGAGACAACGAAAAAATAAATCACAAAATATCCAGGTTGCTATTGACAACGAAAAATGCATTCACAATCGAGGCATGGCCACGCTACTACCCAATACTGCATTTTTTTTTGAAAAATGATAATAAATCAAGAAAAATGAAAAAATTAGAGCACATTTACGGTAACTGCATTAATTAAGATGAACGCAAACAACCAAGTATGGAATAGCCTACGTGGTATTCGAAAATGAAACGTGTGTGTCAGTGCGCATGTTTGTGTGTTGCACTACAAAAACCCGAGTGTTAAATTTAACACGATTAGTGTTGCGCAATATAGATATCGGATGTGGGTAGAATTTTGACACTGCAGGGGACCGTTGCACAAAACTTTAACCCCTCTCCTTGGGCTACCAAGCGAAACATTTTTATGGTCTTATTGCGTTAGCAGATGTAAGGAAAACTAAAAAGTATTGTAAAATATTTTAAAAAGCAGTGCAAAACACTAAAAAAACATTAAACTTAACATAGAAAAACAATTAAACTTACGCAAATTTCAAATTTGCGCAAACATACACAATTTTAAAAAAATCCTCAGCGCGTTTCGCGCAAAAAATAATAATTTGCAATTTTGCGAAAAATTTTGACATTTTTTTGCGAGCCGAAATTTTTCAGTCAAACCTCCCCTTCGCAAAAAGCTAGATCCGCCACTGCTTTAACCGGAGGAAAACTCTGGTTATTTTTTGGATTTTTTTTTTTTTTTTTTGGGGGGGGGCGGTCTTGGCGATGGTTTTAACATCTTGAAAACTGGTGTCTTCAAAATGGTGGCACAAATATAATTCAGTAATTTTCTCTGATCTAAAAACAAACAAACACGTTATACATGAAATGAAGTTCGTGGAACTTTGGATAGGATGGAAGGGCGCAGTATTTACCCTATCCTTCGTCATATTCGTTGATCGCCATCGTCTTGTTATTAGGCAAGTATCAAACTGAGGCAAATTGGATTTTTAAGAGCAGCGAAAGACGGGAGTACTTTGGTAACTATCCCACTACATTTTTTTAAAATTATATACTGTACATATTAGTACTGGTAAGGATTTTGTTTATAAATTTTCTCATTAAAGTTAAACATACGACAGAAACAATAAACAACAACAACAACAACTAACATCGACAGCAAGAAATCATGTCCTATTTTCCTGCTCTTGCTTATTTGTTACATCATGATGAGGACATTTTGAAATTATCATTGCTATTATTTAAGATTATTTTTTCCCATTTTAATGATATAATAATTACTGTAGGCCCTATTTTTAGTATATTATTGAATTTGCCATTTGAGAGATATGAGAAATAAATTGAAATTGAAAAGAAGTTGAAACTATCCTGTCACACGTTTGCGTGGTAAAATGGTGATGGAATTTCTTCCTTTTAGGTCATCAATAGGATATCCATAAAAAAGTCTCCTTGATGTCTATCAGGATATCCAACCAATATCTCAAAGCAATCATCAAATTTGGGAATGTTTATTGTCATTTTTTCTCAAATTCTCAGGTAACCCGACATCTACTCAGAACATCACCTGTAAGTTGTTCATCAGATAATATTGAATGGCTGTATAACTTACCCACGCATCTGCGATCAGAAACTTGTCCAAGAAATGGTTGATATCAGACGTGATTGGCGTGATTTGAATGCTTCTCAACCTCCCAGTAATGATCCTCCAATCAAAGTAATAGTAGTCATCATCTCGCTGCGTAATAACCTGTATCAGATGTATGATAATGTGGCATTAATGGTGATGCGTTTGTGATATGAAATTGTATCGCGATCCCAAAAGAAATGTCATAATACAACCGCCAAAATGAAAAAGAGTGCTCAGTAAAATTCCAGAGGTAAGGACAGATACTGGCTGAAGTACAAAAGCGGCGGACTCGTCCCGATAAAAATCTTCCTAGAAATAGTCGAAACTATTCTA
>JZLH01S0099195.1:38932-51996 GCA_001188425.1 Eucidaris tribuloides
GGTTGAACGACTAAATCTCACATATTTCAAATAATCCGACCATCCGAGTTCATGTTCTTCCCAAAAATGTAAAAGAACACCAAAATCAAACAACATCACCTGTTCACAGCGTCTTGACCAAGTAACGCTTCGACGAGATGCGATAAATAAGCGTCATCACTCCCGTTACGCCTGGCGTTCTATCAGGGATCACTCTTTATGATATCCGAAAGTGACGATGTTCATTTTCAAAGAAGTTGACGGACAAAAATCGCGTTTTCTTTCAAATAGACTGACGATGGTTTCATTTTTTCTAGTATCCTGATGTATTCACTCCATGTTCAATGTATCCCGCAAACATCTTAACAACACGTAGTGATATTCCAGCTTACGATGTATTGGCGACTCAATCGCCGTTATCCCACCTGATGTACAGGCGACGTGCGGCTGAAATAACGCCACTCGCGACCGGACGAACTGCACGCACCACTCGGCTACATTGCTATTGGCGCCGCACAAAACGAAGCATTATGATACGGTACAATAACATCTAGTCTCGATGCACGGTCGTTTTATGCCTATTATGGCTCGTCACGCATTTGTACTTCAACAGATATACAGAAATAAGTCAATCTGGCATACAAGTCATGTTATCTATAGTTACCACTTTTTAAAGATATAGCTCACTTTTCAGTAGTCTTGTTTCTTATAGTTTTGACGGCGATCAGAGTGTCCCGTACAAAGATGCTATTTAGACATAAATGGCGCGAATGTCCTGTAAATGACCGTGTGGTGTTTTCAGATGTGCAGACGATCCGTCCTGAAGGACTGTGTGTGTGCAAATACGAGAAACCTTATTACAGCGTTTGCTTTCTCCAGAAGTTCTCCGTTTGACGTATTTACGTAATACACCCCATTCTGTTGTAGCGAACTCTTGATCCTAAACACAACACATCAGCAAACACTCGATTCCGAAAAACCCCTTGAGAATTATTTCACACATCATTGAACCTGTACTCTTAAAAAAAAATGAGGGTCTGATGAACTCCGGAAAATAACCGTTCAGGTCACGTCACCCTATAATGGGGTCAGATTTGACTCAGAATTTAGTAAGATATTCAGGTTTTGACTCGGAATTTAGTAAGATGTGATGCAGGTTTTGACTCGGAATTTCGTGAGATGTCATTCAGGATTTTTGTTGTTGAAATTTTAACGATAGATTATTGTAAATCATCTTGTTGTCCAAGTTGTATTTTCGAATGGTAATCTTAGATTTCAGACACTGGATGTAATTTGTGTCCAACCGTATAGCAAGATGACCTAATTAAGTTAACATTGTTCAATCAATATCACAATACAGCTCGCTTAATGTCACTGGAGTAACCAGGATTTTTAAATCGGGGGGGGGGGGGGCAGAGGAGGGCCGCATAAAATACATTTGACTCGAATGACACAAACCTCTCGAACATAAGGTAGGGATAGGTTGTATCTCTTGTCAACCAAAATGTTCACTTTTTCATAGGCACCTGTACAAAATCCGGTAAACAAATGCCTTTTTCTCTGAAGTAACAAATATGGATGTAGTTCCTTTTGGAAATAAACTCTTCATATATTGTTTGTATTTCCTATACATTTTATTTTTACTTGCTTATTGGGGGGGGGGGGCCCTTTGCCATCCTTGTGTACGCACTGTGGTCGACGTCACCCATCTCCAGAGACCTACGTGCAAACTAGTCACTGAACTATTCGTCTTCTTCGATGTTTATACTTCACTCGCCGGGACTCACCGAGGCAGACGGTTAATATCGTGAGATAGTTGGAGTAAATATTGCCCGGTAGATTTCTCCTGAAGCCAGAACGCAACGCCGTGGCTCTCAAATTCCTCTGTCAACAGCTCCAACAGCCATTCACATCATCGTTTTATCATTATTTCCTTTCGAATCGACAGAAAATGATACCAGATATAGCAAATCTTTAGTCACATTCCTATTGTCAAACGATGCACGGTCTGTATTCGAGTTACCTCACCCAGGGGGAATGCTTCCTTCTTTTCTTTGTACAAACTATGCAATTCCATCGTACTCGTTGAATCAATAATACACCTATCAATTGTCAGACGCACACCTCGACCCCCAGGAATGGTGCGTCATGGGTGGGTCATTTACCAACAAATAATGACGCAGGGTACTGTCATGGAAGCATTTGGTCCGTCACAGCATGGTGAATGGGGTACGTCAGTTGGCACAGTCATTGTAAGAAAATGGTCCGTCATAGTCGAGACACACAGGTGCGTCAAGGTATATGAAAATGCGACTCACGTTTGACAAGTGACGCACCATTCCCGGGGGTCGAGGGATGCGTCTTACAATTGATAGGTGTATAAATCCGGTGTAAAAATAACTGTAATAGTCGTTATCAGCCTATAGTGCAATGATCCACCAATAGGCCCTCGCTCACATCCACGTAACGTACACACGACGTACGGTTTATCGAAATATTGGGAGCCAGAATACAGAATTGCAATAATCTGCACGATTACCTAAATTTGATACTCTCTAGTTTGACAGAAAGTGTTGCCTGTGAAATGAATATGTTTGCATTTATTTGGAAACTCATTGTTCTTTCCCCTACATTACGTCTTTATTTCCATGGCTCATATCAGTCATGTAATCGGGTTTATTATACACTGATCATCTGCTACAGAAACGTATTTGGCAAGGATATCACGCTGTCATGCCAATGTTGTATTTTCTAAGAATATGTTTTCACTATTTGTTATTTAAAGGTACTGGCTAACATTTACCACAGTTTAAAAAAAAATCTGAGCCACATGATTCCCCATGCTACCGGGGTCTTTAATGAGGTCTAAAAATGAAGCCCTGAAAAAAAAATGTATTTCAAAATGATTATTTAGTGCTTTAAAATAGTGAAAATTGTAAGTTGACCAGATTCACTTGCCCATTTCCTCCCACAGACTTACTGTGTGTACACCTAGGCTATTAAAATTCGCCCCGAGTTTTAATTGTTTATTCATGCATAACTTGCCATTGGCAGTGTAACTTTCCAAACTTTTGTATTCTAGGGTGTTTATTTGTCCATTTGAACACTACAATGTAGCTCAGATATCAAAGTTTGACATTTTTTTTTTAATTGAAGCTCCACAATTTTAGCCTATCACTTTAAGACAAAAATTAACGCGTGTTATCACCATAATTCTCCTCATACAATCATAACAATGTTGTGAGTTTTCGCGCGTATCACTTATTACTATTAAGCACGATATTCCGCGATGGATGGGCGTACAGCGAGAAAGGGGCAGGTGTTAAAATTTAAATAGCCTGCAGTATTCGCATTAAGAGACATTTGTCAGTAGCTAGCAATCATTAGCACACAAATTTAACACCTGCGTCCTGCAAGCAAAAAAAATAAAATTAAAAATAAACAATCAATGAAGAAAAATAGTAACAAATACACACGGAACAGGACAAAGAAACGGTGGTCGGTTAAGGGCGTTAACTCTAATAAATCATTCAAAATGAAAAGGGCGCTAATGCCATAGAGTTTGTACACGGTTAACGACCTTCTCCTGTTTTATTAAGGGTGCAGAGCTAATGTTCTTTTCATTTACAACTGACGAAAACGGAATTATGATGAAATAAGGCAGATTCTAACCGGTAACCCGTCCAATCTCAGGTGAGTTTGGTTAGATTTCTTGTTTAGCCACGCGTAGCAAAGAGTGGTAGAAAGAGCCATGTTGGTGTTCTAATTTTCAGTTTTTGCTTCTTGTTTACCTTGGAAATCGGGTCTCATGATCGCATTTGTGCTCAATTAGGATAAACGTTTGCATGTAGTTTTATTTGGAAAACGCAAACGTATAATACTGTTTCTGCGAATGTTTATGTTTGTGCAGATTCTTTGAATCGCAAATAATGTTGTTTATCACAAAAATCACAAACGTATAATTTCATATATAAATTCACGACAATATACACATTCATGGAAAGCCCTGACAACCGAACGAATGTGACTTTTGTTGATGCCTATTGGTCTATACATCACCAAATCACTAAATATTTTGTGAAAATATGCATCATATATTTTAAATATTTGTTAATTAAAACATTTTTTCTACACCCTGCAAAGCCCCACCAGTAAAAAAACTCCTCCAGATCATCTTTATTCGTATTCTGCATGTGATATCATCATCTTGTAACACATGATCTGAACAATAGACTAAGTTATGTGCCTTTCCATTCAGTGTCATATGTTTTTATGTAAATGTTTCTCTCTTACATTCAAAAGCTGTCAGAGGGGGTATCCGTGTGATGCTATTACAGGTGTACGTGGTATATGAATGTGAAGGCACATTGTATATTGTTCAGGTCATGTGTTATAAGATGGTGACGTCACATGCAAAATATGAATAAAGATAATCTGGAGGATTTTTGTAGAGGTGTGGCTTAGCAAAGTACAGAAAAAATGAATATGTTTTTAAAAAAGTTTAAAAATATATGATGCATAATCTCACAAAATATTTAGTGATTTGGTGATATACAGACCAATAGGCATCGACAGAAGTCAACATGCATTCAGATACACTTTAAACATACAAAAATAATTTGTACGACGCAAACATGGAAAAGATAAATAAAGTCAAGTTAAATCACTAATACGCAAATATGCTTGCCTGCCAAATACCGATGTAAACACAAGCATTTCGCAATGTTTTAATCGTAATTTTAATTTTTTAACATTCGGTTATTATTATTATTTTTTTTTGTTGGGGGGGGGGTGAATATAATAAAGGAAGGTTTTTTGGCGTGGGATTTTGTTTTACAATAAAGTGGGGGCTGGGTTTTTGTATGTAAGGTTGAAATAGAATGAACTGGGACGCAGTTCCTACACGAGTTCGTTTATTTCTGGACAATATCATGGAGACCAAATTGATAGTGATAAAGGCAGAACGGAGACTGACGTCCTAGTCGCATTACGTAATAACCTGTCTTTCGTCCACAGGCCACAAGATAATTACCCCACCTTATTACGGGTTTTGTCCAGTGACAGGGAAAAAGCGAGACACGGACTATTGTAAGGAAGGTGGAAGATTGTCTCTTTTGCACTTTTGAATAAAATATGTAAAATAAAGCATCATACTGGTTTTAAAGTCGTTAAGCAAATAATAAAAGCGAAGGTTCTTTTGGTTTGACTTGTACATGTCATGTCCTTACAACACCACCATTCGACACATGAGGATAGCGTCTGAACAGAGAAATAAATGTATATTTTAGCTCATTACGTTTTGATTTGTTGTAGTATATATTGTGGGCAGTTATAGTTGAGAAAATAATAGTTTTCGAGCTTAATGTTGATGGGATATCAACAAGACCACCAAGAAAACAACGACGGCAGATCTGTCAGACTACGTGAGAGGATAGCGTTAAAAAAAAGGAATAAAAAAAACCCACCATTTTTTTTCAGATTGTTTTGTTTTTGTAGCGATGGATACTTCTATCCTAGGTTGTCGCTGAAAAAAAATATAGATTAGGCACTGAATATGGAATCAACAAGACCACGGAGATAAAACAAAAATCATTGGAGGTAACTGTATAAAATTAGGGTGATGTTCGTTATTCCGAAGGTTCGTTATTCCGAAGGCTCGAAACGTACCTTCGGAGTAATGAACCTTATTTCGTTTTCGGACTAACGAACATCGAGGTATAGGCAATTTATGTGTTTCGGAATTACGAACCTTCGGAATAACCAACCTTCGGAATAACGAACCTTCGGAATAACGAACTGTAACCTAAAATTAAGCGACAATTGAAGAAGTGTCCGAATAAAATTAGTAATGGAAAGCAAGTAGTACTTTGCTTTTTGTTAAATACCTCTTTGGTAGTGTATCTGCCCGAGGACCCCTTCGGAAGGGGATATAACTTAGAAACACCTTTTTGTTTATTTATTTATTCATTTATTTACTTATGTATGTATTTATTTACTTACTTACTTAGTTACATCTTTTCCGACAAAACAAAGCCACCCATCCATAGCAATAGGCATGGAAGGCCCACCTTGTAAAAACCTACAACTATATAGATTTGGAGCTGGTATACGGAATTTGTAAGAAAAGAATTCTCTCTTGGTATGCAGCCATAATTCTATCATTCGTGATTATTCATGGTAATAATGGCTAAATAACGATTGATCCTAATTGGTGTCAGACCAATTGGTAGTATTGGGCCTCGTGATAGGGTCAGACTGTGGTTAACGCTGAATAGAGCCAACAGTCGCGTGCCCCTGATTCGAGACACAGGGACAAGGCCAACACACCGTCAAACAATATAAGTCACACAATGAACTTTGTTAAACCCCCTTAGTCCCATATGTGCGATCTTATGTTGGTTTTGGTGTGAAGCAGTCACTGCCTATGACTAAGAGGTTTTAAAGGATATTGACATGATTGGGAGAAGTAAAAAATGCATCAGAACCAAATGAGTTGAAACATATACCAATATATACACTGGCTAGAGCGTAAATCCAGTGTGGAAGGATTTGTCTGTAATTTATGTAATTTGGAGAAACAGGCGTTCATTTGCCAATTACTAGTATCAAATTCACTTCCGTCCATGATTTCACATTTCATTGTCACAGTATTTTATGATAACAATTGTAAAAGAAAGAGGGAAATGATAACTAGGATTTTATTTACAGCAGAAACTTTAAATAGTATACTTGATTCTGGAAGAATTGTGTCTAATTATATTTGAGGACTTTTTCCGATCTTGCCATTTCTCTTCAACTGGGGAGGGGAGAAAGGGGGAGGGGAGAAGGGGGGGGGGCAGCACACAAATTGTCGTGGCTATTTTAAATTGTGTATGAATTATGATCAATTTTATTGTCGATTTAAACCTTATAGGATTTATTTTGAACTGAGCTCAGGACTTTGTAAACTGTCGGTTAATGTCAAGGAAAAACAACGGAGCCTCTTTCAACGATGTTTGAAAATGTTTGTTCCACGAGACGCCTCGAAACCATTAGGCCTATTTGAAAATGAATTTGAATTTTGAATTTGATTTATAAGTTGCAACCCATCTGCGTGAGGGCTTACAGGTAACGACTTTTTGTACTAAGATATGATTTCTATTCTAAACTGGGTTCCAAAAGAAACTTATCAACCATTTACAAGGGCACTACACAAATTCCACTCAGTCAAAATGAATAATATTTTTACACAGGCTAGCTTCAATAATCTTTACTGAGCACATGTCAATAATTAAGAGATTGGTTCAATCACAGAGAGGCTATAGCCCCTCACACCAATTGGTTTCTGAATCCAAAGTCACAAAATGGCAAAAGAAAGACCAATGAAAATGAGATGGGATTAAACAAACTTCCCAGTCTGTATCTGTGTGTGGCTGTGTGATTGTTCCAGTCATTTAAAATTTTGATGTTAACTTCCTGTAGCTTCTTTGTGATTGAGCCACTCACTTAAACATGCCCGTGAAGGACATGTGTAATATTGAATCAACTGGTGAGTTTGTTTAATCTCATCTCATTTTCATTTGTCTTTCTTTTGCCATTTTGTGACTTTGGATTCAGAAACCAATTGATGAGAGGGGCTTTAGCCTCTCTGTGATTGAACCAATCTCTTAATTATTGACATGTGCTTAGTAAAGATTATTGAAGCTAGCCTGAGTAAAAATATTGTGCATTTTGACTGAGTGGAATTTGTGTAGTGCCCTTGTAAATGTTTGATAAGTTTCTTTTGGAATCCAGTTTAGTTTGACAGCATTGGTTCCTCTTGGCGAAGCCCCATTACAAATGGTCAAATTTTGATATCTTACCTACATGACAGCGTTGAATTTTACATTTTATATAAATATCAGTACATGAACTAATGTACAAGGAACAAAAACTTTATAACACAATACTCTATAGAAAGAAACTGGCATGGTTGCTTATTAATTTTCACTTTTTAAAGCACTTATTAATTGCCTTGTCCTGCGTTTTTTAGGCTTCATTCTTAGACCTTACCAGAGACCAATGTAGTATAAGGGATCACGTAGCTCAGATAAAACCCAAACCGGAAATAATTGTTACATAGCCGATATGTCATTTGCCGGAAAACCACGCCATATTTATTATTGTGATTAAAATTAAGATATCCACATTACTTTTAAAAAACATAATTACATCTATTATTACTTATACATATCCAGAAATTCCAATTACAAATTACTGTCTGGCGTAAATATTCTAATGAATAAAAGCCGATAAGCAGCAGCAGCAGCAACATCAACAACAACAAAATCAACAACAACAACAACAACAACAACAACAACAACAACGACAACGACAACAACGACAATTGTTAAACGAAGAGCCTTCGAATTAATGTCCAGCAATTATGTGTTATAAAACCACATTGACTGAATGAAGTAAAATAACTCAATAGAGCAGTTTGTAATGTATAACAGTTATCTACGATATTACATATGCTTGAAATAATTATCTTCGATTATTAATGGAGTAGTTCGCATGCATAATGCACAAACTACAAATGTTCTGCTCTAGATCTGGTATATTTCCAGAACACTGATTATGCAGAGACCCAAATAGGTAGACAATATAATACTTTGTCTGTGCATTAACTTAAACCCAACTGTTATTTGGGAGGTAACTGAACGTATGGCCATGAAAAAGATATTTGCATATTAACAATTAACAATATTGTAACCATATTTTGATTATAAAATCAAACTGAATGAATTAATCAAACAACCCCTCGTCATTGTAATATCATTTTGCATGGATATACGGAACATATAATTAACAATAGCAACAGCAAACTACAATATAACTGCACCGTTTGCTGTTTACCAATATTGTAATCATATTCATCTAAATTTCTGTGAGCATTCATATTTACGAGTGGTTTGGATAGACATGTCAAGTATGGAAAGTTTAAAAAATATTTCAAATAATATAAATTAAATATTTACTACACGTACAATATAAAGTACGAGAAGACACAATGGTGCTAGACTTGAAAACTACCCTTCTTGGCATTGATTTGCTAAGTATTTCAATATATTGACAGACTGTCTGTCTAGCATACCAAATGATACTTTACAAATCATTTTAAAGTTGCAGGTTGAACGATATAAAACGCGAATTTTGTAAGCAGTTAAGGACATTCAGCTGCTACGCTTCTTTCTGCCACAGAGTTGAGGGAATGATCTGATATCACGGACACAGGTAGGTAACCCTCTCCGCACCATTGAAACAAAACTCCATAGAGTTTGAATGTGACATTCTAAGCGTGGTACTAAGAGGGTTAAGATTTGAGTGATTATGTTTCATTCATATTTGTTATCAACATTAGGCGTCATGGCTTGGTGGAGAGATTAGCTTAAAGTGATAGGCTAACATTGTGGAGCTTCAATTTAAAACATTGTCAAATTTTGATATCTGAACTACATAGTAGTGTTCATATGGACAAATAAACACCCTAGAATAAAAAAAGTTTGGAAAGTTACACTGCCAATGGCAAGTTATGCATGAATAAACATTTAAAACTCGGGCGAGTTTAAATAGCCTAGGTGTACACACAGTAAGTCTATGGGAGAAAATGGGCAGGTGAATCCGATCAACTTACGATTTTCACTTTTTTAACTCTTAACGTGCCAGAGGATTTAAACCTCTATGGACTTTATGTGCATTAGTTGGTGCAGATCTGCGACTTTGGCACATTAAGAGTTAAAGCACTGAATAATCATTTTGAAATACAATTTTTTCAGGGCGTCATTTTTAGACCTTATCAAAGACAATGGTAGCATGGGGAATCATGTGGCTCAGATTTTTTTTTAACTGTGGTAAATGTTAGCCAATACCTTTAAAGGCATCGTATAACAATGTCTCCAGTTTAAAAAATCTGAGCTACATGATTCCACATGCTACCAGTGTCTCTGATAAGATCTAAAAAATGAAGTCCTAAAAAATTGCAGTTCAAAACGATCATTAAGTGCTTTTTAAAAAGTAAAAATTATTGAGCGACCATTCCAGTTTTTCTCCATAGACTGCTGTGTGGCAGAATTTTCATCAGCTGAGAATAATTCATGTGCTGATTTTTATCTGTAGGCCTACATATTTTACGAGTGACAGCATAACTGTCTAAAGTTTTGTGTTCTAGGGTGTTATTTGTCCATCCTAACACTGACAGATATGTTAGATAATTAGATCTGCTTTGCTGCTCTCCACCCAGGAGTATAAATGGATACCTGAGAGGACTGAGAAAGCCAGTTGTGAATGAATTAGCTCCTGAGCGCCTAACGGGCAGCCGGGCTAGGAATACTCCACAGGGAGTGGAGATGGCGCACAATAATGTGCAGGCTTGATATGGGTCCAATGATCAGGGGGTAATGTGTGACGTCGTGTGAGCACGGTTCTACATGCAGTGGTACAAGACGATAAACCCTCACCTTTACCTTTACCTTTTAGATAGCAAAGTTTGGCATTTTTTTTTTTAAATGGGGCTTCAACAATTATAGTGCCATTAAAGCCCAAGTACACTCCTGCTCATAATTATGGAATATTTTGTTGATACTTAAGTTCTTTCTCCTATATCATCCAACATTTTCAAGAGAAGTGTTTATTTCACAAAAACGCAGTATGTGAAGCAATTTTGGATTTCATGAGATGACTAAAGTAAAAACTAAAATACATTTGAGCGAAATAACAATTATATGGTTATTTTTTTTTAAATCCACCAAAAATCATGAAAAAGTATTAAATTAAAGTAATTAAAAAAAACACAGAAAGCTGATAAATTTTGATCTAATGTCATTTATGACTAAATTAACATCAGAATAGTGTCTGTTACAAGTCTAATAACGCGCGTAACAACCACGTGACTCAACAACAACAACAACGCCGCCATTTATAAACACAGGTTTTAGTGTCAAGTCGGACGCTACAAAATGCTCACAATTCCTGAAATACTTTGATTATAATTGTTTCACCTGGGGCAAACAAATATTAATCCCAGACGTTCCATTCACGGAAAAATTGCAACTTCTAAAATGTTTTTTAAGTATTCCATAATTATGGGCATGAGTGTATATAGCTTTCGTCGATTAGACGGCCTTTTCGTCAATCTTTCACACGGTATTACATGGCCCAAACATCACAAAACGACATCAAACTGACTGAAAATTGTTTGTAGTGGCAAATTATGATGGTTAAATTATCGGAGAGCAGGCAGCAGTATGTATACATTACCTATTGGAAATGTTGACGGTCTCCCACCGCATTGCACGTATTGAGTTAATCTCTAAAAATTGGAGAGTTTCAGAGCAAGCAATGTTCATGACATTGAAAGATCATATACACTCCTGCTCATAATTATGGAATATTTTGTTGATGCTTAAGTTCTTTCTCCTATACCGTCCAAAATTTTCAAGACAAGTGTTTATTTCACAAAAACGCAGTATGTGAAGCAATTTGTGGATTTCATGAGATGACTCAAGTAAAACTGAAATACGTTTGAACGCAATAACAATGATATGGTTATTTTTTTTAAATCCACCAAAAATCATGAAAAAGTATTAACTTATAGTAATTAAAAAAAAACACAGAAAGCTGATAAATTTTGATCTAATGTCATTTATGACTAAATTAACATCAGAATAGTGTCTGTTACAAGTCTAATAACGCGCGTAACAACCACGTGACTCAACAACAACAACAACGCCGCCATTTATAAACACAGGTTTTAGTGTCAAGTCGGACGCTACAAAATGCTCACAATTCCTGAAATACTTTGATTATAATTGTTTCACCTGGGGCAAATAAATATTAATCCCAGACGTTCCGTTCACGGAAAAATTGCAACTTCTAAAATGTATTTTAAGTATTCCATAATTATGAGCATGAGTGTAGGTCTTTCAGAAACACAGTTGCCAAGAATTCACTTTTTACTATTTACCAAAACTAAACCTGGGATTTGAATTAAGCCTCATTAAATAAAAGTCAAAGTTTAATATCTCACCTTCACGACAGTGTTGAATGGGCAAATAAATACACTAGAACAGAAAACTCACAAGCAAACTATGTACAGATTAGTACATTAATTAACGTCCTGGGGTCAAAACATCTACGACACAGCAGTCTATGGGGAAACTGAAATGGTCGCTAATTGCCTTTCACTTTTTAAAAGCATTTAATGAATGTTTTGAATTGCGTTTTTTCAGGAATTCACATTTAGACTTCATCAGAGGCACTAATAAAGACAAGGGATTATGTGGCTCATATTTTTAGAACTGGAAACGTGGTTAACCCTTTGCACAAGAAGGTTGCAATTTTGCACAATTCCACAATCATAATAATCAGTTTTCTCTGTTACATTTGTACTAAAAAAAACTAAGAAATGGTCACAATGCTTAGGCAACATCTAAAGAATAGTTACCAGTGTCAATGGTGGAATATCAAAAGCAAGGTTTAAAGAAAATATCGAAATAACAATCATCATTATCATCCCCTCAAAATTAATTCAGTGGTCAAAGTTTGCAATTTGGTTCTGAAAATGGTCATGTTTGGCAGATTTTTAAAGGTAAAAACTTGTTTCATTGTGGCAATAATTGTAACTGTTTTAATAATTAAGACAATAATTACAATAATGACAACCAACTTCTTCCTATCTATCAACTGTTTTTATCACTTCGGTTTTGCATATCAAGGCAGACATATTTTCCCCTTGGCCTCCATTATTATTTAGGTAAAAGCCTATTGTGGTGGTCTCTGCATCTATATCTTTGTATAATGATTGATGATACATTGTTTTGTTTTACTACATGTAAGATACTTTCTGTGTATGTCTGTTTGTTTGTATGTATGTGTATGTATGTATGTATGTATATATATATATTTGTGTAACACCATTTCCGTATCAGTGGCCTGACGATTGCAAAATAAAGCATGAAACTGACAGTAGCCACTCAGAAGTAAATTCATCCTAACTTCAAATACATGCAGCTCTATCGTTAGATATTGAGCACTTTACAGGGATTCCCGGATCCTCTGCGTATATA
>JZLH01S0099206.1:7964-18752 GCA_001188425.1 Eucidaris tribuloides
AGTTTTTTTGGGGGGGGCAAAAATATTTGTGTGTACGAGCAAAAGAAGCTACAGTGAAATATCAAAAGAAACTATGGTGTCTCCTGCATGTTTTGAGTGTCATTTCCACCCATGGTAATTAATGACAGAGTACAGGACTTGCACGTCAGAAAACGGCAAAATGAATGAAATCAGCTCAAATTGTTCACAACGTAAAGTTTAGTATAAATAAACACCTGTCATAGAACCTTTGGGTAGAATACATAGTTTTGGTGAAAATCTGGACATGTAAACTTCAAAATTTACAGTGATGTTAACGTGCACGGGCCGTTGCAAAATTGTCCGATCAGCCGTTAGCCGAAGGTTTAGCTGTTTAACCAATCAGTGTGCTCCACTGGTCATGCGAATGTACACATAACCGCGATTCGCAATTTGAGCAAAATTTAAATTCGCGGAAAGAACAATATTCTGGTAACATATCGCTATTAGTTTTTCTCATAACACAACAAATTCTTGATGTATGGATCTCAAACTTTCAACGCACCATTTGTAAGTACTAAACTACCGTTTGGTATTGATAATGAAGGGAAGTAATGGACTTGCAAATCCCAAACACAATCTTTAAAATGACATCCTGCCATTATTCCTGTCATTGAGTAGATCAATAGATTTTACAAAGTGGTGCTATTGGTAATATGACTTCTTAATTTCTGAAATAATGAGATTAAACATGACATTATGAAATTGTAACTTATGTCTACAGATTTCTCGGTAATAATGATTATTTAGTAAATAACATGTTTTTGTGAAAACATTAGTCTACCCATTTCACAGTAGAAAATATATGATTCGCCATTTGATGTATTGTCAATTAACGCAACTAATTCAGCATTAGGTTGTGGGAAAAAATGCCTGTATACTTGTAGATGAATTGATAATTCCAATTTAAACAACTAAGTAAAATTAGTATTTATGTTCAGTCACTGGATAGTGGATATCAAATTTGTGTGTGGCCAAGACTATATAAGATTTTTCATATTTGATGTAAATGTTATGTATAGGTTTTAATTTTTTTCATAGAAAACATTAACTTTATTACATTCTTTAACTGTTACAGAATACCATAGTATACCATAGTATTGTCACACCATTCATTAACCTAAATTGCAACCAAGCATTACATTTTCAGAGTATGTAATGTAATGGATGTGTTATAACCTGTTTGATTATTTATTTTTGAATACATTGCAGTATTTTTATTTCTGATTATGTTTTCAGAATGTAAATAACTTGAAATAACATTTTCATCCGTGAGAATAGGTTTATTTTTCTCAGTTAATCTCTTTCATTGGACACTGTTTAACAACACTGCATTACAGCCTTTTCCAGAATAAAATTTGAAATGTATGTGTCCATGTTTTTAATGTAGGGAAAGAAAAAGAACAGCTTTAGACAGGGTAGGTGTTTGTATTTGACAACTATTTAGATATGTATTATTTTCGTAAAGTGTATATTATGGCATGTCAGACAATTAAATTCAACCTTTTGGCTAGATGTGGCATGCATTAATTTAAGGTAAATAGTAGGATTGAATGCAGTTTTCAATTTGTATCATGTTATTTCCAAATAAATTGGATACCAACATGCATCACCTGGGACCTATAAGTTCAAGTTGTAATGAATTTCTGCAAAACAACAAAAACTAAAAGAGCATTTACTTTCCACCCCAAAGGTGCAATGAAGAAAAAAAAAATGTTCATTGGCATTTTTCATAAATTTACATTATGTGGTTCATCTGTGGTTAAAGTCACAGGCTAACGTGGAGCTTTAAATTAAAAACCTGTCAAACTTTGCTATCTGAGCTACAAAGAAGTTTGGAAATGTATGCTGCCACTGGCAAGATATGAATGAATAAACAATTAGTACTTGGGTGGAGTATAAAATAGCCTAGATCTTCACACAGTAAGTCTATGGGAAAATATGGGCAGGTGAATCCAGTCAACCTGTAGATTTTCACTTTTTAAGGCACTAAAATAATAGTTTTAGAATACAATTTTTTTCAGGGCTTCATTTTTAGACCTTATCAAAGACACTTGGAGCATGGAGGATTATGTAGCTCACTTTTTTTTTTAAACTGTGGTCATTGTTAGCCTGTGGCTTTAACATTTACTTTGATTGTAATGATATTATGAAGGGGGACAAAGTCCTATGTCCTGCAGAAAGGCGTATTTACAAAAGTGCTTCATTATTCACTTCTGTTGCTTCTGACTATCACCCAAAATGTATATTTACTGTCTATGTAAATTGCTGCCATTTTTTCAGCGTATATACTGTATTGCAATAAGTAAAATCACAAAAGAGTGGAGAGAAAAAAATGTATGAGTGATATGTGATCACTCGTTTACTATTATCACATTGATAAGTACATGTCTTTGTGTATTTTCTTTTTTAATTTTAAGTTATTCACAAATTAATTACATTGATAATTGTCTTCCATACCTCATACTCTGAGAAGCAAAATTTTGATTTTCCAGATATAAATCATTAGCACTAAGTTGATAAGGAGCTCATTAATATTGTTTTGAAATTACTAATTGATAAGTAACACATTAATATATTTTTTGAAATGATAAATCGATAAGTAACACTATAATATCGTTTTGAAATGACTTCTTTTTTTAACGCCATTGTCGCCCTTCACTTCTCTGCAAAGTTTATTCCCCAATTAACATGGCTATCTTATAAACTACCATTTTGTTTGCCTGTGATCATAACACAGAAAGTATTGTGTCAGCTTATACTTTAATCAGTGCAAAGTCATTATTAGTTTGATTCTTATAAGTTTCAATATACAGGTGTACTACTGAATTGACACTGATTTGTATCTGGAGAGTATTGCCATACTATTGGTTAGAATGTTTCAGTTTTTGTTGTTGCTGTTTTATTTGCATATAATACAGTGTGGCCCAGAAAAAAAGTGACACTTAATTTTACTCGTTTTTACCCTTCATTATCCAAGGAAAATTACAATTCATCTGGTAGCATGTTCTTTCTGAGCAATACACATTTAGATCGTCAATTTTTGTTTCAGTAGTTTTCTTTTTAGATTCAGTTTTGCAAAGCAGTGCATGTCAGCTTTTTTGCGGTAAAGCAGGGCAATGATACGTCTTCATGATGGCGTCCAAAAAATTACATGTAAACTGGTGGGTGCTGCATACCAAATTTACATTGGTTCACAAAAACGCCCTAATTGAAACTTCCCAACCAAAGTAGATGATCTTAGTGTCATTTCTATGTCACACACACAAAAAAAAGTTTTATCAGATGAACCAAATAGAGATGAGCAATTAATTTGGGAAATAACCGTAAATATAAATTGTACCATTTTTCCTGGGCCACCCAGTGTATTCTTTACACACAGATATTACTTTAGAAATGTACCCAAATTGTGCTATAGAAATTTGACTGGATTACCATTACAATTTGCACATCACAAATCATCAAATCTTTTGGTGGCAAGGATTGTCACGATTTTGCGGCTTTATTTGTATGTCTAACGTACTGAGCTTCTGTTGAAAGCGCCATCTGAAGCGTGTATTACATTCTATAATAACCCGTTGTCATCGCCATTACCCAGAAATTCAAGTGGTTACAAAATTTTTTAAAGTAGTCGTCCTCCACTAATTCCAGTCACATTGTAATTGGAGTTAAAATTACTGTTTGAACCACCAACCCAATAATTTATTGTTTCGGGTATACAATACGCTATGATGAAACACAGCTGAGCATAATGTCCATTGGTTATGAGAAAATGGGCTGAAAATATGATGCAATTTTCGCTAGGAAGAAATGTAGTAGTTATACTGCTATCAGGTGTACAGAGAAAGATCATATATAAATGCAATTTGAATTTTGCTGTATTAGCACATACACAATATAGATGTAAGATTTAGTTGTAAACCCCATATTTAAACACCTTTGCTGCATGTGGCCATGACTCATTTTGCTTAATGTAATCCATGTATGACCTGCTAAATAAAATATCATAAATGAAATTCAGAGACGAATGTTGACTTCTGAATTTTGTTAAAAAAGTACGTATTGAATAAACACAATGTTTTTCTCGTACTAAACATTTTTCCCTTGCAAAAGCCCCCCGCTACACACACGCTATGCACACACATACACAAAACACACAACCACAAACCCACCACACACAATAACACACCCAAAAAACACCACACACACACCACACACAACACACACATACACACACACACCACACACACACACACACACACACAGCACACATACACACAACACACACACACACACACACACACACACACACTCTCACACACACACACACACACACACACACACACACACACACACACACACACACACGCGCGCGAGAGCTCGCAGACGCGAAAGTCAAATAGAACTCCAATTCCACCTTTTTTCTTTAACAGCCCCACCATAAGAAACACATACGCTCAGTCAAATAAGGAACACAAACACGCTACGTATTACTAGTACCGATAAATAAAATTAAACCATACACCTTCAAAAGATTTTATGCCGTAAAGTTTATTGGAATTACTTCACAAACACTGCCGTATTATGCACGTTGGCATGCATACAATCAATGCAACAAGAAAAAGATGCAAAGTACAATACAACATAAGGCAACGTAAAATGCACAAACTTCAGGGTTGCCAGTTTTTGTGATTTTCAACCCGCCAAATTACCCTCCGAAATAGGTGAAAAACCGCCAAATTCGTATTTGATGCATTTTATGGGCAGCATACCCAGGTATGGTTAGAAATGATGACACATGTGAAACCCCTGGTGCGGTCAAACAAATTAGGTGCCGCGGTTTCCGCGCAGCCAGATTTTGCACATGAAGTATATGCGCGCCGCTACTTTTGGAGCCTGTACCGCGGCTTGAAGGAGTTTTTGCCGCTCATTGGCCATTTGTTATGCCTCCGCCACGTAAGGGAGCCGGAGGCATTATGTTTTCGGGTTGTCCGTCCGTACGTCCGTGCGTCCGTGCGTCCGTGCGTCCGTGCGTCCGTACGTCCGTGCGTCCGTACTTCCGTGCGTCCGTGCGTCCACACTTTCTTGTGAACAAGATTACTGAAGTACCATTAGAGGGATTTTGATGATACTTGGACCAAGGATGGACCACTAGGCAAGGATGAATTGATTAGATTTTGGGACAAATCCGTCAAGGGTCAATGAACTTTGTCCTAAAATGCCATTTTCTGCCTATAATTTCAGTAAGGAGTGCTCAGTGTTGATGTAATTTGGCGGTTCGGTTCAACACCAAACGACAAATATTTTGGTAGAGTCAAAGGAGTCAGGTCAGGGTCAAGGGTCAAAGGTCAATGAACTTTGTCCCAAAATGCCATTTTCTGCGTATAAGTTCAGTAAAGAGTGTTTATGTAATTTGGCGGTTAACTGCTACATGGTGGGTGCACTGGGCGGAGGCATACCCATCGACTGCGCGGAGTCAAACTTCTCTAGTTTAATTTAATGAAATAATGATTTTTTTTCATGTATGCCTGAAAACCACCAAAAAAGCTATTTGGCGGGTACTTTAGATTTTCTGCCCGCCAAGTGAAGTGAAAACCGCCAAATTTGGTGTTTTTTGGCGAATAAACCTCTAAACTGTCAACGCTGTAACGCATGCAGTTGGCGCTCTTCATGCGCTTTGCAGGATAGATATCAAATTATTATGAATGAGACAATATATGTATATACATGTACATGTAGGCCTACGTGTATAACAATAATGAGAATACACTTTTTCATAATAACGTGATTTTCATGTCTGTATTAATTAGATAACATAATGTAGAAAACTAATAGGCCTAATTTTATCGAGATAGGATGTTGCAATTTGCATTGTGATCACGCCACATCCCATAACAGGGCAATATACTATCAGCCAGCACACTTTACCTACACTGTTAAAAATATTGGGATACTATACTGGGTAAATCAAAATTGGGTAAAAGTTGGGTAAACTTTTCCCGACTGTTTTGCTACATGCATTTACCCAACATGTGGTAAATATTTTTCGCCCAATTTTGGAAAAACCACTGAGCGAAATGAAATTTGGAAAAAAAAATTAAGGTACATTGTGAACACTGGGAAAAGGTTGGTAAAATCTCTAAACTGTTTTGCTCCATGCATTTACCCAACGTATAGTAATCTTTTTTTTTACCGAATGCCGAGGAAAAAAAACGATTGAATCGATTCTCGCGTATTATGTGTAATAAACTACTGAGCGTGCGTATGTGCTTGTGTGTGTGTGAGTGAATGTGTGTGTGTGTGTGTGTGTGTGTGTGTGTGTGTGTGTGTGTGTGTGTGTGTGTGTGTGTGTGTGTGTGTGTGTGTGTGTGTGTGTGTGTGTGTGTGTGTGTGTGTGTGTGTGTGTATGTGTGTATGTGTGTATGTGTGTGTGTGGATGTGTTTGTGTGTGTGGATGTGTGTGGCAGGTTTGGTAATATCAATTTAATTTATTTCCAATAATTGACAACGCGCAAATTTCAGAATAGCTAGGCGCGTGCAACACTTAACGCTACAGGTTTAGGCATATATGCCAAGCGAGGCAACTTAAATTATGGATATTCATATTCCAATTTGCATAACTGGTAATGGACTCACTGTTTTCCAAGTAACCACTACTTTTCTGGCCTTGAAAGTAGCTGGTATATATAAGAATCCGAATATATCGTCACGTAGGTAGGAGTTACATCCGTGATTAGGTTATAGGGTTAGGGTAGAGTAAGATTGATGTATTAAGTTAGAATTAGGATAGGATCTCATAAATTACGACAATATCGTGGAAAGATAAACTATACCTGGATTCCAAAGCTTCAATTTTCATAATGTATACTTTTCCAAATTCTGGGTTGGGTAAAGTTTACTCAATTGTTGTTTGGACACATAATTAACCTCATGTTGGGTAAATTTTGGGCAAAAAGACAGATGGGCAGATTTTACTAGGGTAAAATGATGGGTAATTTAAATTACCAATAAAAAGCAAATTCTGGATTGGGTAAAGTTTAACCAATAGTTGGTCGGACACATAATTAACCTCATGTTGGGTAAATTTTGGGTAAAATTTTACCCAAATATTTTTTACAGTGTAATCCAAACATTAATTGTTGAACAACGTGGTTCCATTCTCTAAGGCTCAAGATTGTTTCATTATTTCTTTAATCCTTTCATTTAGAAGTATAGTAGTAGTATTTAGTCAACAATGATTTATTTTATAAATATAATAAGAATCAATACAAGTATATTTTCACGTTATAGACTGATTCACAGGATTACTTCCATTACCTTCATGCTAGTACGGTAACCGTTCACAGCGTAAGTATCTTATATTTTCCCTTGGCTATTTGAAAGACTAACATCGTTTAAATACTACAAGAGCTTTCAGACAGAATACAATACGTGTTGGACAAAACCTATAAAAGAACACATTCCCTCTAAGTTATCATTTCGATGAGTCTTAATTATTCTTTGATACCTATGTAAATATCAAATAGTCAGATATTATTAACATCCAGTAGGTCTACATAAGCGATAATATGCCTAAAAAAGATACAGCACATCCAAAACAATGTACCATATTCCATTTCATATGGTATGGATAATAATAATAACAATAATAATAATAATAATAATAATAATAATAATAATAATAATAATAATAATAATAATAATAATAATAATAATAATAATACTGCTGCTACTACTACTACTACTACTACTACTAACAACAACAACAAATTTTCTTGTTTATTACAAAAATTGAAAACAATCCAAAAAAGTAGAAATACAAATACAGTTGGCAACAAGAATCGAGGATTGGGCTCATTTGACTAATTTTTACCCAAGTGCTTTCCATCTGATTTTGGGGAAACTTGCCAGTTTTAGTTAAATTTGAACAAAATGGTGTGAAAATGACGACTAGTATGGTGAAGGTATTCAGGGACCCCCTTGAGCATAATAGGTTAAAAATACATTCAATTCAGAGCATACACAATAACATTCCAATTTCCAACAGCTTGAATATCTTCTTTTTGGAAAATATTGTTTGACCCTCTGATAGGCCATCTTGTCTTAAATTAATCGACGAAGAACACATGTATGTACAAAAAATGAATACAATACAGCAAAATACGTAAAAGGCAAGGTTCACCCTGACAACAACTTGGTTTTAATAAAAGCAGAATAATGAGAGAAACACATTAATGAAAGTTTGGTGAAAGTTATAAACTTCCCAAGTTTTAAATTTGTGACGTCACAAATTTCATGTAATATAAATTCCAAAAAGTGCCATTTTCTCAGAAAATTGAAAATGATGTTACCTGTGCATTCATTATATAATTAGAAACATTATTTCATACATGCTTGTATGAAAACAAAACATTCTATTATCATGAACCAATAAAAAGTGGCAATTTATTGAATTAATATTACATAGCATATGGGGAGCTGCTCGTATGTGACGTCACAAAATTAAGTTTCAAGTTTCAAGTTTCAAAGTTTATTTAAAACTTTGAAAGTTGATAACTCCGATATTCTTTGGTGGATTTTCGCCAAACTTTCATTAATATGTTTCATTGTTCTGCTTTAATTGAAACCAAGTTGTCGTCTGGGTGAACCTTGCCTTTAATGTCAACAATTTATATAAGAGTATACACAACACAGTAAAACTAGTAGAAGAATAGAATGTGCTTTAAAGACGCTATATAACACTGTGGAAGCCAGGGCCGTTTAAAAAATTGTCGAACTTTGCTGTCTGACATATCTGACAGCGCTTGAATGGACAAATAAACACCCCAGAACACAGAAGTTTGGACAATTATGCTGTCACTAGTACAATATGTGCAGATACAAATTGGCACATTAATTATTCTCAGCCGATAGGAAATTCTGCAACACAGCAGTCTATGGGGGAAAGCTGGAATGGTCTCTCAATGGTTTTCACTTTTGTAAAGCACTTAATTATCGTTTTAAACTACAATTTTTTCAGGGCTTCATTTTTAGACCGTATCAGAGACACTGGTAGCATGGGGAATCACGTAGCTAAGTTTTTTTTAAACTGGAAATATTGTTATACAATACCTTTAAATAAAGAACATACAGTACATAATATAATACCATCAGAAACATCATGAGTGAGTAAGATTGGTTTGAGAAGTTAGATTAACCAGTCAAAATTCTTTCAAAATTTATCCATTTTCAATCAAATTTGTCAGTTTTCTGTTGCTAATTGTTACTAATTTGTATTGTTATCTTGAGAACAATTCCTTATAAATTGCTTAATTTCCTGGAAAGCTGGTAAAAATGTTTGTTTACAAGACATCATAATTGGTGTTTGGTCCAAATTATATCACAGTTCAAAGCATCATTTCGTTTTCTATGGAACCTTACAAAACACATAGGAGTCTACTTAACTTAAGTCTAAAAACAGATTTAATATCAGCCGCCTCATCTCCGTTTGTTACAATCTCCACGCTCATCCGCAAGAATCCAGATTCTGGTTGAGTTCCTTCTTCAGTTCCCGTGTGTTAGCGAAATTGTTGCGACTTCTTCCTCTGGTATATCTATCTCACTGGTTTGCCCTGGGATGTCGATAAGTAAAGCCTAGACAATGAAAAGATAAATAATTATGACTTGATTATACAGTGTGCATCAACAAATTGGTAGAGGTGAAAATTATTATTTTTTTAATCATCATAAAGTCATATACAACCAAGTCATGTTGGGGTTTATTTCATAACCTAAATGACCATACATCTTAGTACAATTTATTCCATTTGCTTTAGTCATACATGTAATATGAAGATTTTCTGCAATGACTCAAAATCGCTTTGGCACCACTGTACGTTTTTGCTATCATATATATTGTGCAAACTGTTTAACCCTCTTTTCTAGTGTATAATTGACCTGATATGGATAAGACGACATAATTTTACCGAATCTACCCCCAAATCTAGTAAGGCATAAATAATAATAAAAAAAAAATGATACATTGCCGTCAAGTGGAAAATTGGGTCGGCCGGTTGATTTTTATTTTATTATTTTTATTTTTTACCACAGCAAAATCCGGATGTAACCAATACACATGTACGTATTGTACTATGCAAGTATTATGTAGGACGAAACTGTGTGAGAGTTGAGTTCCCTGATATTTTTTTTATGGATCATTCAAATGGGCAAAACGCATACAAAAGTGTTGTTTTAAGCCATTGAATAGGAATTTTGGTAAATTCTTCGCTCAAATCTGACCTTTTCTCCCAAAAAGAATGAGTTTGTACATTTTGGGTCTGCTTAAATAATCGCGACCCTGATTTTTTTACATTTACGGTCGGTCAGTTAAGGGCAATATATATATTTTTTTCTTTAGGCCTAATGAACAATGAACGCTGCTTTATGAATATTTCTAGTGTGATGCGACACTTGTCGGCCATGTTACATACCTTCGGTGTGAACTCTCAAATTATCATAAAATGTAGTGTCATTACTTGCTTGGGGGTACAATTAGGTCTTTTTATCTACGTTAGGTCAATTACATAATTTTAAAAAGTGGGTTAAACTAGATCTTTCGACAAAAAAGTGGGAAATTGATTGTGAAATGGTTCAGAGCTGGGTACTCCTGGACTGTCATGAACTCTTTCAAAGCATTAAAGGATCTGTTTGAAGTGCAATTACTTTTCAGGGCTTCAATAGACCTGGCACCCATAGCATGAAGGATTATGTAAGTCAGATTTTTTTTTTTTT
>JZLH01S0099206.1:29237-41162 GCA_001188425.1 Eucidaris tribuloides
CATTCTGCATTCCTACAAAATTAATTTAGTTTCACCACTGGTTTTTGACAACTGTTGAATGTTCATTTCACGAAAGAATAGCTTTAAAAGAGGGTCAAAATATACTCACAAAACCGCTAGAACTCATGAGCTCCAGGGTTGTCCGCCCCTGACCCCCAATTAATTATCACCATGTTTTAAATTGGCCTCCTATCAGCAGTTCATAATAGGGGTGCCAAAAGTTTGAAAGAGGGTTTGGTGTCAATTATTCCATTTCACAAAACAATAGTGTTATCAAAATAAGCTCATAAACCTGTAGAACTCATATGAGCTTCAGGGGGCTCCGCCCTTGACCCTCGACAATCACCATGTTCACCATTATCACCACCCGTCATCATTAAACTAAAAGTTATACCTTCGGAAGTGTCAAAAATTGAAAGCGGTGTGATTTTTAATCAATGTTGACTGTCCATTAAATTTTCACGAGAAATGTTAGCAGAGAGTCAAAGTAGCCACAGGAAGAACCCAAAAGCTTCCGCCCGAGATCTATAGGGATTCTAAGTAGGCCCCTGTACCGGATGGTCAGCCCCTCCCCCGCATGAAGAAAAAGTTTTGCGCCCCCTGTTCAAATGTCTGTTTTTGACATATACTTTAAAAATACCCCCTTGAAAATTCCTTGCTACGGGGCTGTTCAAACATGTTAAACACTTAAATTTCCGTTTGTGCTCACATTGGAGTGTAAATTATTTCAAATTTCTTTAAAATAATACACCACAAAACGCGATTTTCTTCATGGAATTTCAAAGTTTCCCAAACCGCTAGCTCGCTGCGCTCGCTCGCAGAATTCCTTTCTAACTATCTATGACAAACATGATACAAAAACTTATGAACAAAAAAATTACATCAAACTTAAAAAAAAAAAAATACTGACCACTGTTAAACTTCAACACACACACAAAATTCGGGGGATGTTCGTTATTCCGAAGGTTCGTTATTCCGAAAAGGCCTCGAAACGTACCTTCGAGTAATGAACCTTATTTCGTTTTCGGACTAACGAACATCGACGGTATAGGCAATTTACGTGTTTCGGAATTACGAACCTTCGGAATAACCAACCTTCGAATAACGAACCTTCGGAATAACGAACTGTAACCCAAAATTCGATGACGCTTAATATTCAATAACATTGTACGCAGTGATTTTGGTCCACCATCTGAAAATACAATTTCGAGTGAGCGACTTGGTGCCCCCTCAATGAGTTGATCCACGGTACGCCACTGAGCACAGGCGTACGGAAGAAAATACCCCCTTTTTAAAAGACAACCAATGGCTGAGGATAATGAGAAATACGTTTTATTTTCTTTTTATTTTAGTTTTGTTAGTCGCATCGATTTGCACCACAGAACTCCCACCCCCTTTAAAAATCCTGGGTACGCCTTTGCATAATGTATTTCGTTCTGCCAAGAAAGGCAGAGTGCTTAAGCGTGATTTCATTTCTTTGTTTATCTAACTGCTATTTCTTTCTTTCTTTATTTATTTATCCCACTGGCCACTTCCCATTAACCTGAAGCTGTTCTACAGAGGAGTCGACGCTAGTGACCGCATGATCGCTTACCCGATGTCGAAAATGAATATTCCTTTTGATTTAGCAGCCTCATTAAATAATTGGTACATTCCATTCCGGCCAGATGCGACCGATGTATAGCTGAGGCTACTGAGTACCCCTCGTATACAACGAAGGTGTGTGTTGTACCCTCTCCGGACTCCATGACCAAGCCGGAGTTCCGGCCGGATGCATAGAAGGATAGGTGTGCCTGGATGGCGACGTATAGTGAAGGCACTTGGAAGCTCTCGAACATTATCTGCTTGGGAGAGAATGTAGAATTAGATACAAAGACTGTGATTTTTTTTTACGATTTGTGTAATTGCATGAGGTATTCTAAGCGTTTCAGTTCTAAGTTAACATCAGTGAGTTAGCATGAGCCTTTGTTGGCTGGCATCGGATTGGTGGGGCGCTTGACCCCCAAATGAAATTTGATCATGGTACAGAAATGCTTATATTGATAAATTTTCGTTTCTGACCCCCCCCCCCAAAAAAAAAAAAAAATAGATTTCAGTCATTCGTTTCTGACCTCCAAATGACTTGGCGTATTACGCCACTATCTGTTAGTAAATTGTTATAGTATAAGCAACGGATATTAGATGAGAATATTTCAAACAAGAGAAACCTTTTATTTCGACAATTATAGTCGACGTACCTTAGCCGACGTTACTCATCATTCTCTTATAGGTTAGCTTAATATGTTAAAATGTATTTATCTGAGTTGTAGGAATTTGTGATTAAATCTTTATTTTTAAACAGTAGAAAAAATAATTTAGATAATAGAAACATAATTGTGTTTCTTTTATTTCTTATTGTTTTTTTTTTTTTTTGCTCTTGTCGGAAACTTTGCCCAAGGATTTTTAATGTCGTTGCCACATACCACCCTTCCCCCAGACAACGCCCCTTCATCACTGTTAGGGTAGCAACACAAGCTGTATACGTTCGGAACGAAGGTTTACGTAAATGAGATTTGGGGATTGAATCTGTGTTTTTAGACAATAGAAACATTCTATTCTAAACAAATGAAACATTGCTTTGTTTCATTTTTTTACTTTCATTTCGTCATGCTCTCGTCGGAAAGTTTGCCCACAGGATTTTAAATTTTTAACATCCCCCAACAACGCCCCTCTCCCCTGCATTAAAGGGAAAATCCACCCTGATAACAAGTTGGTTTAATAAAGCAGAAAACAGAGTTATGAAGCTTCAAATATTTAATTTTTGTGACGTCACGTGCGAGCAGCAGTGTTGTAGTGCCTTGATGCTGGGCCTTGGCCTTAAGGCGCCTTAAGGCCTATTTTCCAATACCTTGGGCCTTGGACTTCAATGCCTTGGTCTTGAGCATGCCTTGGCCTTGGACTTCAATGCCTTGGCCTTGAAAATCTCTAGAAAAATTCAAGGCATTTGGAATTTTTGTACTTTTACAAAAACAATTGTGAATATTTTAGTTTTATTGTCCAGTATTGTACATCATTAATCTAATGCAAGTTGTATGCAGTCATAACAGACTTGAAACTTCATGTATGGGTGTATTACCAAATTTGGGGTAAATATTAGACGATGATGATAAGTACAAATTAAATTTCTCAACAAAACAACAACAATAATAATAATATGAGGGGAAAGTATACTCGGGTCTTTCTGCGTCAAATATGGTTAAAGGAATATTTAGGGGCAGATCGGCCAATAAGTGTATCATTTTTATCAAACACAAATTAACATTTTTTGTGATTTGTTTCGCATGATAATTTTTATTCAGTGGTAAATAATTCCTTTCTTTTCTTTTTTTTGAATCATGAAAATGGAAATTTAATTTAATTGAAATTATTTCAGTATGTTACAGAGCCCTGTTGGGGTGCTGGAGTAAGTGTGCATTATAGAAATCACTGAATGTGTTACACTGCCAGTGCCAGTGTATTTCTTCTTGTCACAACTAATCTTTTTCTTTCTTTCTTTCTTATTCTTGGAGACTGAGAGGGGGCATATGAGAGTTTTCAGCAAAGACCAGTGATTGTTCCATTTACATGCTTTTTTAAATATCATTATACTTCTATAAAGTTTAGCAAATGTCAGGTGGAGAGAGAGTTTATAGTAGTTATTGTTTCACCTTGTGTACAGTGCAGGTCATATTATTTACTCCGGTTTCCAGGAATTAAGGAGAAACTTTTAAAGCCTAAAGACTTGAGCATTTGAAGTTTATGGTATCATGCGTTCTCATGTCAAACGTTTTTATCTATAATTATTTTCAGCCGTAACTTTATGTATTTGATTGGCACCATGAGCATCTGCTTCTTGCTGTGATTACGGTACCGAAGTGGAACAGGAAAAAACTTTAAAAATTATAAATGTAGTTCAGACACGGCACTAGAAATCAAACAAAATGAAATACTTCAATGTACAAGTGTACATTTGGTATCAGTGTAGGTGACACTTCAGGCTTGATTGTGTATTTGTAAAAAAAAGTCATAATCTTGTGGGAAGGTCATTTTCATGCATATTGCTCTATTCCAAATGCGATTAGGGTATTCAATGTAATGCCTGTTTTACAGGTAGCAGATACTAAATTGACTTCAGAATAAACATTAGAATGCCCAAGTCTATGTAAATGCATTTTGCTACAGGCGTGATCCTCCTTCATTTCTTTATTAATGTCTTGGCCTTGGCCTTGGGCCTTGAGTTTTCATGCCTTAGCCTTGGCCTTGGCCTTGAGGACATGGGCCTTGACTACAACACTGGCGAGCAGCTCCCCATATGTCATGTAATATAAATTCCACAAATTACCATTTTATAATGGTTCATGATAATAGATTTTTTTTCGTAAAAGCATGTATGAAATAATGCTTCCGATTATATTTCGAACTCACAATCAGTTTCAATTTTCAGAGAAACTGACAATTTATGGAATTTACATTACATGATAAATGGGGAGCTGCTCACATGTGACGTCACAAATTTAAAACTTGAAATATTCATAACTCTGTTATTGTGTGATGGATTTTTGTCAAACTTTCATTAACAGGTTTCTCTTATTTTGCTGCTCTTATTAAAATCAACTTGACATCAGGGGGGACTTTCATATTAACGGCTCTATCAGTTTTGTGTTTACTCGAGCTGTACAAACATTAATTGGAAGAAAGTTTCACGTAACAGGAAAAAGATATTGGACTGATGTTGTATACCTCTGCCATCTTTTGTCGGTTGTATTTTGGATTTCGAACAGGTTCAGTCAACATCACGTGATTCTCTTCCGGGTTCACTCGGAGGTCATCGTGTAGCAGATAATGCCAGATCTTCTCCATGTCGTCCCAGTCGGTCACCATCCCGTACTCTATCGGATACTTGAGACTCAAAATACGCCTCCTCCGCTGAGCTTCTTCGCCTACGTAAGTCTCTATTTTGCCAGCAGAACCCTACACGAGTAAGATGAGTGTAACAACAGTAATTCCAATGCGAAAGCACGGGGTCTTTGTGATTTGAGGTTGCATTTTAACTGTATGTATCTTCAGTTATTAAATCCATCCCCCGGTAAAAAAAACTCGCTTGCTACGATCACTTGCATGATTTACTTGTAAGTCGGATGTTCTTATACAAACCAAGGAGTGGAATAATATGGAATTGTCCTAAACCACAACATACCGGTAAGATAAAAAAAAATAAGAACAGAATATATTATTCATATTATTTGTACGGAATGTTACAAGTATTGCCTCGATTTCGACCGAAAATAAGTCCCCCCCCCCCCCATTTGAGGGAGGGGTCGCGAGATTGCCGAGAGACAGTTCTCGAGGGATTTTTCACGATGACATAAATGAAAAAGCATTGATCAGGTACATTTTATTCACATCTCGCTGTTCTTTCATTGTCAAAAGGTCCAAAAAATTATGAAAAAAAAAAATCCTTCATACACCCAGCCCCTCCTCAAAATCATCCAGCCGCTACAATAATATTATCATAACACCTTACACAAAAGCTTTACAACGCATCAAACGAAAATCCGTCATACTGGATTCTGATTGGCCGAAGTTGTGTTACGTTTCATTATTGAAGTAAAGAAACGCACCTTTTTAGGCAAGACGTTCATTGGTGGATGTATACTAGTTCATATAAAACTGACCTGATGGGGGCGTGTCCGTCCAACAACGCTGGGCATCCAGGACTTCGGGCAGTCATCTCCCGCCATCCCGAATTTGATGCTGCTCGAGCCGTTGTCGATGACCACGGTAGGATCGACGTCGTCTTCATAAGGCATGTTGAAATGAATGGTGAATAATTATTATATCTCGTTGAGTCGGTTTTACTCGGGTTGAAGCTCGGGTATCACTCGTGTGACGGATCATTCGTGTCCATTGTCGGTCGATTGTTGACAACTTCCGCTTTCGTTCTTCCGGTTTTTGCAGCTATAGGACTACTCGCCACTCTTTGATCATGTTGATGTTTCGATTGTAATTTAAAAAAAAAAAGTCATCACGTGACTGCATGCCTATTACCGTACAATATGTTCAATCAACAACAATCGCTGGATATCGGTTTCAATAGAGCACTTTTATTATATTTGTGTAATAGGCCTACATGCATAATTTTGTTATATCGCGTTAATCACATACATGTAATTATGTGCATATAAGTAATATGGAATTAGCCTATTACTAGCTATCTTGAGCTGTATTATTGCGCGAAAAATAATTATGTCCATGAAACAGCTAGATAGACCATCAGTGCATGCTGTAATTTGAACAATGAATGCCACTAGTACAGCCGATATTTATTAGTCGTATAGTCGCTTATTATAGGCTACGTAATAGGCCTATACCTCATTTACGTAGTCGTTGCAGATAAACATCGTAGTTCGTACATGTAGTAAATAAGCTACATGTATGTGCATAGCGTGTCCGTGCCAACAAAATATAACAAGAGTAAGTGATATGTTGATACGCAGAATAAACCAACGATCGAGGCGCTGAGGCTAGTTGTGTAGTTAGTTGATGTTATGGGTTCACACTGTCTATGCACTCTCGTGCTACACTAAATGACTCACCACAGCAAGTAGCAATAGAGCAATATGTCGCCATTGAACTAGACCCGCGTGTAGGAGGTACTTGTCTTTCCTGTAAAATACGGTAATACCACATGGCTGCAGTCCTTTAGGCCTACCCGCCTACGATTCACACACCCAACTGGACATGTACACGGCGCCCGAGGTCACGGGTACACTGTGTATTCGATGTACGCTACCTGCTGTGCACGTATTAACTGGGAAAACCGTACAAACGCTGTTTATTTTGCACGTGGACGCGTCTGTTTACACGCATGAGAAAATAAATGAAAATGAATAGTCAACAGAGTAAGTGTTTAAATGTCGAGGTACCTCCATGCTCCATGCTAATGGGCGGCGATGGGGGGGGGGGGGGGTAGGGGAGGAGGGGGACGCATGGGGACGTGTCCCCCTCATTTTTTTTTTTCTAGTGGAATCGGCCCGGCCTCTCGACTTTTAAATCTAAATATATTTGTTTTTCTATTTTGTTAGCATTTTTAATAGATTTTATTATCTGTGAACTTATTCAAAAGATAAATGTGATGAAAATATATGATTAAACTTTATTACTGCGGGTGAGAGGGTTTCTATTATATCACACTGACCGTACTCCTGCGTTCTCAAATATGTCTACGTGAAAATGGTTTTTATACTACTCCAAAATAGTGCCGTTATTGTGACTTCTTCTTCACTCATTGTGAAGAAGTTTGAACTAACATTATACACCAGTAAACTATTTTTGAAACTGATATACACGACAATATGAATTGAAATACAGTGTGTCCCAGAAAAAAAATGGTCCAATCGGGAGAAAAATATTTAAGGTATGTAATTTTCTTAAAAGGTATGTGTATTTGGTATCATATTAAAGCGGAATAAATTTTCTGTCTGATAAACTTAACCCCATTCAATTTGCTTTTATAAGTCAAAAGTTATGATTACTTTTGTGCAGTCAGGCAAAATCACGTGTGTCCCACTTTTGGGCATTGGTCATAATGACAACTGAATTGGTGGTATTGTTACAGAACTAATAAAAACTGAATTACAAAAATCAATAATAAAACAAATGACACATGCATTTTTCTTTCCATATCAAGTTTATTTCTGATTATCAAGTAAATAAAAATCAAATACATATAACCCTCTACCGGATTGAAAATGATATGCACATTGCATGTCTCCTGTTTACTAGACTGCATTCACACTGACGTCATGATGATCTGCACATCTCATTCATTTTAGCCCTTTTGTCAAAGTTATGTACCTCCTATGTACTGCAAATAATAGGAAATCAGAAATGTACAACCTGACAAATCTATTCGTTGAGCTAAATTGAACGATTACACAATACTTTTCACACTCTCATTTGGGGTGTCTGTGTTAAACAATAATTATGCAGAAACTGCATGCAAATGTATGGCACATACAGTGTACTGGGACAAACGCGATTTTGCGTCATTGCAGAAAATTCAATATATCTCAGGATTGACACAACCAAATGAAATGAAATAAATTGCACCGCAAAGTATCGTCTTTTAGCTTTATGACAATACCCAATTCGACTATAGGTTTTATATGATTTTCATCTATCCAAAAATTAATTTCCGATTGGACCATTTTTGGGGGACGCACTGTATATAAACTCCAATATGTAAACTATGTGTAAGCCTATTTTTTCTTTTAATTTGTTCCAAAGTTTCAATAAAATTTTAGATAAATGAAGCATTATTTCAAATGATTAAAATAAATTGATTATTCGATCTCTTCCTTTACTTGACATTATACTTATTATATAGCTCGCCCGATATTCAAGTTATCAAAGTGTGTATTTGTTTGTTTGTTTATGTGTGTGTTAATTGTCTCTCTGTGTGTATGTGTGTGTGTGTGTGTGTGTGTGTGTGTGTATGTGTGTGCGTGCGTGTGTGTGTGTGTGTGTGTGTGCGTCGTTGTGTGTATATTATGTATGTGTGTGTGTGTGTGTGTGTGTGTGTGTGTGTTGGGTGCGTGTGTGTTTGTCGCGGGGGGGGGGGAGGTTAAATCCCTGCCCCAGTCTCGACTCGCCAACGGTTGATGTCGGTGGGCGTTCACTATTAGTTGTTCGGATGTCGGGCTTGAAGTGAGGATATAGTAGGTTCCTTTGCAGATTGAATGGGTTGGAAGGAAAGAATGAAATGTATTTTGTTGTGATTGCTCATGCGTACGTAAATGCATTGTACATACACCGACGTACACGTGCAACGATATACATCTTATAAACCATATAGTGACTGTTTGTAGCTTCTATCTTTGAGTGTCCTATAGCAAAAGATGTTCATGTCATTAGTCACCGTGTTTGAGTAGGAGGGTACGGCAAGGGTTGATCTTTGTGTCTAGTTGATCACTGGTAGACAATCTTCAGGAGCAACGCACGAATATGTTCATGTATTACATACATGTATAACACATGATCGTTATTATCATCATCAATGCACCATTTTGTCAACAGGGGCCAGTACATGACGTACAGTGTTGATCTTCCTGCCGGTGATAATGATCCTGCTTTTATTATGCCTTCATTGAGTACATGAAAAGTGGAGCTACTTATTCAACGAGACGTTATACATGTACAATATACACGTGTCGCTAATGTACGTGAGTTCAGCTTTCAGAGCGAGGGTCGATAATCATACCACTAGATATCGCGTGTTGGACATAAGTATTTCACTCTATCAACCAGACGGAAATTGGCTCAGATCAATCTAGCCAAGCCTAGTGTTATTGTTATCGGGAATTAAAACACTTCCACAACATATCAGTCATGCAAAGGAAGACTAACAAGGTGAGTTTGACTGTATAATAAACAATTGACAGTGATAGAAAATATCACTCGAAATGTTGCAGAAATATTTGAGTCTTCTGAACAACGGGTCAATACGTATCTGCCGCTTTTAGAGGAAGATGCTCTCTCTATACAGTGTGTCTCAAATTTTTTTACAGTGTTGAAATGGCCCCCAAATAAAAAAAAAATCTTTCGAATTTTTGGAAAATTTTTAAATATATGGAAAGCTGAACGCCTCTTCTTTCGTATGATACCAAAAAGTCTGAAATTGTTTTATGCTTGAGTGAGCACTGCAACTTTTTGTAAAGGACATGAAAGATTAGGTTGCGCAGGAATTGGCTATCCACTGTGATGAAAGATACAAGCTCTCTTTGATTATGTGTGGAGCTGGGAATTGGGATATGTAAATTAAATATCTTGCTGAGTGAAAACAAGAAAGACTACCGTAAGGGGTGAAGGGGAAGCGGGGTGGAGATGTGGGGGTGAAGGACTGGGGGTGGGAGTGGTGTGGATGTGGGCCGGTGGTGTGGATGTGGGGTGTAGGGGTGGTATGGGTATAGGGGTGGTGGGGGTGGAGGGGATGGTAGGGTGGTGGGTTTAGGTAATTCTAACACACCACCACCTCCCCATGCACCACCACCACATCCACACCACCCTCACACCCCACCACCCCCACATCCCACCACCCCATCACCCCCATCACCCCGTACCCAGCACCCCCTACTCCACCACCCCCATACGGTAGTCTTTCATGTTTTCAGTCACTAAGATCTTTAATTTACATATCCCAATCCCCACCTAGCTCCACACATAATCAAAGAGAGCTTGTATCTTTTGTTACCATGATAGCAAATTCCTGCGCAACCTAATTTCCATGTCCTTTACAAAAGATGGCAGTGCTCACTCAAGCATACCACAATTTCCAATTTTTGCTGTCATATGAAAGGAGAGACTTTCAGCTTTCTATATATATATGTATATATAATTTTCCAAAAGTTCGAAAGAAGTTTTTATTTGTAGGCCATTTTAGAAGTGTAAAGTTTTTTTTCTTTTTTGAGACGCACTGTATACGTGATGAATGCTATTCTACAGAGATCGATTGATATATTGAACTGCATGTAGATACTATAAGAGCGGCATATGTGAATTGATGAACTTCATCAACTCTAGCTTCGGGCAGTCTAATAGAAGTCATTGTCCTACATAATAATGCATGGACAAATGCAAATTCAGCCGATGTTACGATGTACAAAAGCCTATCATTATTATCCCGCCCACAAATACGATGAGCAAGTAACGTTTTAAAAAGTATATGGCCTATATGACATATTTTTGAATGATTATAAGAAGAGTTAACCTCGCTTCGTAAAAACGGGTATACCAGTCATTGTGCTGATAAAAAAATCATTGCACATAACTTTTTCGCATATACTCTCGACAGACAACTCGACACATGTTACAAATAATGCGATATTCGGAGTGAGCATGTCGGACAGTGGCGACGATGACTTCGACCCAGTGGTCATTGACAACGGCTCGAGTCGCATCAAAGTCGGAATGGCCGGAGACGATGATCCGCGGTCGTCGATCTCGAGTCTCATCGGACGAGAACGCACTTGTATGCAGGTCAGTTGAGGCATGTTAAAGGTGCTCAGTCGAGGCAGTACATGATAAACAGCGCCCTCTTTGGCTAAAAGTGACAAAAACGAACGCAGTTTTCCACACAATGCAAATAAGAAAACAGTGATGGTTGTGATTATAAAGTACTGATTTTTCTTTTGCAGCCATGTAAAACGTGCCATTCATGTCTCATCTTTGTACAAATTGTGTCTGTAAGAAAAGACTCTAGTCCGTTTCTTTTGTTGAAAAGGTAAACAACAAAACGAAACGAAACAAATTTTCGAGCTGAAATTGCACCTCGACAGTGGACCTATTACATAGACTGACAAAATGAGCGACGTCGACGACGACGACGGACCTGACGCGCTGATCATCGACAACGGCAGTGGAAAGATCAAGGCAGGATTTGCTGGAAACAAAACAGTGAGCGCCATATTCCCATCGTACATTGGCAGACGTTTGCAGGTGAGCGGCGGCTGGGGCGCAATATTTTTTTTTCTCGTAGGTTGGCAACTTGTACTCCTAATTCTGTTATTCTTTAACTGTTACCCCCATTCTCACATATTCTTACCTGAAAGGCGGTGACATGATTTGGGAGAAGTAAAATATACCTCAAGAATGAAGTACGTTGAAATGAAGTATATACACTGACTAGAGTGTAATCACTAATCAGTGTATATTTACTCTGCAGAGAGTTTTCTTAAATATGTTTACTTGAACAGATAAGTAGTTAAATAAGTACTGATAGAAACTGAAACCATAGAAAGTTACATAACGAATTTGCGCATCCGTATTTTCTGATAATTGTACGATTGATAAGGAGGAAATGTTTGACTTTGAAATTTTCACAGAAGACACCTCAAACAGTATACTCCA
>JZLH01S0099229.1:742-13736 GCA_001188425.1 Eucidaris tribuloides
CAAATGTTGCTAACAATTGAAATACATTCAAATATGATGTATTCATTAATGTCCCACGCGTTACCATGACTCATTATTTATGCAAATGTATTCATTGATTACTACTAACGGAGTCCAGATTTCACCTTTTTTTAATCAGGTCATGAAAATTTAATGTTTTAGCTTTAAATTGATACCTAACTCAACTCATTTGCAGTAAGTTGAAAAATTGGCATCTTGGAAATTTGTGAGGGCAAATAGCTTGGACTTGCCCCAAAATAACTCATAAGGAATATTGCTAAATGACAACAAGTCTAAAGGAGTAAATTTACCCGATGGTTTAGTGATTTACGTAATAGTGCCTGGAAAAAATAATGCTCATTTGCCCTTTCTGACCAGCCTCTCAAAAGACCCTTTGAATTGTAGTACACATTGAAAAGACATTTTTTTATGTATGAAATCTATACTCACTTTTTACATGTTCCTTGACAAGGATTTTATTCTAATCACTGTGAAAAGCTTATCCAATTTCCATTTTGTACAAACAAAGTATTTTGTATGTATATACTTTGCATATTATCAAATTTATGCATTTACTTGTATTCATCTTTCAGGTTTGTGAGGAGTTTGCAAGAATAACAGCCATTCCATTGAGGTCAACCTTCTACCAAAAGCTTGATCAACACACTCCAAAGCTGTTGCGTCTATTCGAAAAGAAAGGCGGAGTTCAAGGGGATAGAATCAGCAGAGTGTTGGACAAGCTGAAGGAGGTATGTACATGGTTGTATAACATTTGCTCCTGCGACAATTGCTCAAGTCTAACTTTGCCATATTAATCCTAAACCTAACCGAAACCCTAACCCTAATCCTAATCTTCGCATTGTCCTGATCAAAAAATCAAATCATGACCTCGACCTCAACCTTTGACCTTTTGAGATATGAACTGAGGAGCAAATGTCGCCGGAGCAAATGTGGATTACCCATTTACTTGGTGGGGGAAAAGTGAGAAGTTTGACAAGCTTCCTGCCAGGCACCTTTTAGAGTGAAATGTGACCTTTTCAGTAAACTCAGTGTGTGCCAACCACTGTCATAACCTACCCTACTAACGAAAATCCTGCCAACTAGCATCCCATTGTACCCACAGAAGAAAAAAAAATGTCCACCTTACTAAAGAAATCCCGTCGACTGAAAACTTTACTCTCTCTCTCAAATGGAGGAAAAAATGCCAGTAACACGTATGCAGACTGGGGGGGAAAATGCTGTACTATCTATTTCGTTTTTTCATGACCTGTTACTAGTATGCTAATACAACTATTTTTTTGCCGAATGTATAAAAAATGGATGGATATGATAAGTTATTTGCTAGAAAATTTGCATTTGTTAAGGCTCCATGTTGGTATTAAATTTGTCCTCATTTGACATACTCCTTTTCAGGTTCATCATACCAATTATCTTCATATTCATCATACCAAAACGTGGAAAATATGGCAGCAAATAGAAAATTTGATTTTTGATCCACAATAACACACAAATTACAATTATTTTCAGAAAGTCTGTGTGTCAAGTTCGTATAAATTATTCAAATAACTCATTATTCAACATGTTAATTTTGAATATTGTGCATTTTTTTTTACATCGGAATGTGCAGAAATATGTTCATTGCAGTGGTTTTCGGGAACTAGCTTTTATTATAGGGCTACACTTGTTCCCCCTCTCAAATACCTATAGCACAGTTGATTCAGGTTATTCCACTCATTGCTTGGTCCATGTTGAGATTTAGCAGATTGTTTAGGAAAAGATAAGTGAGTAAATTGATGAGTTTTTGAAAATATTGAGAAACAAACAAACAAACCTGAATTTCCTGGTTTTATTTGGTTGGTTAGGAGGAGCAAGTAAACATACTCTTAACCTTATTGCCATTCTATTCAATGGCTTATGGGCCAATCAGAACAAACGAAGACAGAGATATTTAGAAGTCCTCAAGGTAAATATTGAACTTCTTTATAGTTTTAGTTGAAAAGTAAATCTTATTCTGCCATTGTTTTAATTCAGGCGGAGAGAGATATAGATGAGAAGAGAGGGATCATGCTGGAAGGGCTGGCTCTGTATCTGAAAGAAGATCTCACTGAACTGGTTAAGGAGTGTAGTGAGGTAAGTGATAGCATCCCAAAATCCATAGGCTTCTTTGTTTTATCATAGCATACCTACAGCTAGACAAATCAATATTATACAGTGGAACATCATTATAATGAGGTCCTTGGGACCATGAAAAAACCTTGTTATATCAAGGGTAAAAAAAAAGATTACAATGAAATTGGACTTTCACCAAAATTACCTTATTATATCAGGAGTCGTGTTACATCCGACCTCGATATAACGACGTTCTACTGAACCAAGCTTTTTTAATACAACTTTTAGTTTTGTGAATGTCATATTGCTGACATAATTTCTTTGTTACTTTACTCATACATGTTTGAAACATACAAATTACAGATAAATGAATAGTCATTAACATGACAGCCAATTTAAACTAAGATCATTCATTTTCCATTCATATGAGTTAAGAAACAGAGCAATATGACATCTGCAACTCTCAAATTTTTATTTAAAAAAAGAGCTTGGTCTAATAAGTATTCCTGAGCTGTAGGTATGCTATGATACAAGCTGTTAAAAAATCATTTGACACTCTCTCTTTTAAATAACTCAAAAAGTACAGTATAATTTGCCATAACATTCTCCCATATGATAGCCAAATAGGGAAAATTGTTGATAGGTATATTTTTGTCTCGCCTGCGTAGCGGAGCGAGACATAGGTATCACTATTTCCGGTGTCGGCGTCGGCGTCGGCGACGGCGACGGCGTAGGCGTAGTCGTCAACAATTGTGTTGTACACCCAATAACTTTCTATAGCTTCGAGGTAGGATCACCAAATTCATACCATAGGTCCATCTCTTGAAGGCACAGTTCAAGTTCGAATATGAGTCGAACTTGAATAAGGTCAAAGGTCAAAGGTCAATGAACTTTCCATGACTGCCACTGTGCTATGTTGTACACACAATAACTTTCTATACCTTCAAGGTAGGATTGTCAAATTCATACAAGAGGTCCATGTCTTGAAGGTGCAGGTCAAGTTTGAATGTGAGTCGAATTTGAATTAAGTCAAAAGTCAAAGGTCAATAAACTTTCCATGACTGGCACTGTGCTATGTTGTACACACAATAACTTTCTATACCTTCGAGGTAGGATTGTCAAATTCATACAAGAGGTCCATCTCTTGAAGGCACAGGTCAAGCTCGAACATGAGTCGAATTTGAATAAGGTCAAAGGTCAATGAACTTTCCATGACTGGCACTGTGCATGGGAATAATTATAGCTTCATAGTATTAACAGCATTCTTAGTGTTATCTGATTTCCTAGGGATAAAGTAGGCCTATACCATTATTGCATTATATAAACTGTCAGAACCATAATTCACCCCCTAAACTGCTGACAGCCTCAGAAGTCATATAGCATAGTTTTGACATGCAGTCTCTTCATGACTGCGATATGCAGGCGAGACAACGCTTGGCGTTTGCCTTGTTTATTTCTTAATCATTATTCGTTATGGAATAAATCAAGGTTAATTTTCAAAAAGAAGTTAAGAAATTGGTGAAAAAACTCTCCTGTACAAAGCTGGAAGGCTTTACAGTAATGCATTGAGTGTGTCCAGGAACTTGGGAGTGTATATGAACACAAGCCTTTCACTTTTTTGACAATTACTCATTAAATTTCTACACCTGTACATTCCAAAGTATGAATAAGCAAGAAAGAGGACTATACAAATTTCTTTCTAGCCTGCTTTACAGGTGATTAAAATGAATAGCCTTTGTCCATTTTACACTTACAGTTCCTGGACACACTCAATGCATTACTGTACAGCCTTCTAACTTTGTACAGAAAAGTTTTTTTCACCCATATAATTTCATTTTGAAAATGAACCTTGAATTATTCCATAATGAATGATGATTATGACATAAAAATATATGCATAAAAAATTTACACTATCTGCAGCTATGATACGGGAAAATATTGTGACAAAATATATTTTAATTTTTGAGTCATATGAAAGAGAAAGTGTCAAATGTTCATTTTCACAAATAGTTTAACAAAGAAGCCTATGGAGTTTTGTGGTGCTGTCCCCAGAGTTCCAACTTTTATTAGTTCAAAGGTCAGATTATTATGGATGGCTTGTGAACGATTTACCAGCTGCATTTCCCAGATGATTCTCCAATTCAGCATGTCGATCCATAGATGTAGGTTCACTATGAGAAGACAAGGAACCCTATCAATTGTTGATGCTGCCCCCAGTATTCTGACTGCTATAGGGTCAAGTCAGATGATTTTGATTGATTGAACCTCCTCATTTCCCACCAGATTTCTCAAAACTCTGTATGGAATTGTATGTTTGGTATGACCTACACAGCAATAATGCAAATGAATATGCCAACAGTGTTTTGCACATTTGATTTGTGGAGGAAATTGCTGCGATAAATTTTGCATTCCTCGGCAAAGTAGGTTTTGAAACTTCTAGTTAATTTTCATTTAAAAAATATACCCATTAAACATTGATGATTCATGTTGTCTTCTCTTGAGTAAATCATACCATTACTGTTTGAATGCACTTCTCTAACCCTATTTATCTCTCTTTTTTAATTCATATCATAGGATGAAGAAAAGGATCTCACATTGGCAGTAGTAGGGAATCCTGACACTTGTGTGCACATTGTGGTTGAAGGCAATGTTGTGATCGATGAGATACAGTCCGTGACCCAAGGTGTAGTAGTCCTCTTTGGACTCACCTACGCCCTCAACCTTAGCTATCCGAAGAAGTTGAAATATTTCTTTGAGTCAGTACAAAAAATCTTCATGGGTCTTGACGATGGTAAGCAGCCTTCGCCTAAAGTCCAAGGACTAAAATTAAAACTGTATGATGTCTGATCAAGGAGTATCTATTTGGTCTGATGCCTTGAGACGACGAACTACTGTGGTGCGATCTCAAGTTTGACATTTTGTTACTTTATACACAGACTATGAAAGTTTATGTTTCACTACTTATTATGAGAAAAAATCTGTGACACAAGGTTTAGTAATAAGGTTTGTAATCAAGTGTTTTATATTTTTGTATTCACTCGAACATTTCCCTTACCCTTGCTGATTGGATGAATAATCAAGATCGACACGCAAGATTACAAGGACAGAATCGCTAGTAGCGTATGGATTATGTGGTCGTGATGCTTGTTCTTCTTCCCATTCTAAAAAATTATGTTTCTCATCATCAAATTAACGCTTACTATGGGTTGGTGCTTTTTATTAGCATTTTACATAAATTGATGTATGTGCAAGTAAACTGTGTATGCAATACTATTTTGCATTTATTCAGATTATAAGCCTGCAAATGGTAGTTTAAAGGGGAAGTCCAGCCCTCAAATAACTTGCTTTCAACAGAAGCAGAAAAATCAGACAAACAGAACAAAAGAAGTTTGAGGAAAATCAGACAAATAAGAAAGTTAAGACTTTTTAATGACATGAAAAACAAGGGGAAAACAGTGAAAATCACTAGACAAATTGGCAACTTCATGACATCATGGGTACACTTCTAACCATTTATTCTGTTTATATTAATGCTACTAAATTTCATTTTTTGTCAAGTAATATGATTTGTTCGGAACTGGAACCAAGTTATATCTTAATACTTGTATATTTGTATGCAAACACCTTCACAAAATATTTCATGAGCTTAACATATTGAGTTTCACTGACAATATTTCATATTTCTAATTACTCATTACTTATGAATATTATATTAGAAATTCATATTTTTAAAGATTTTCACAGAAAACTATTAGGTCTGCATTAATGAAAAGATGCAAAAACACATTTACTATAAAGATATCTTGGGTAAAGTTTTGAGGTAATCATATTTTTGGACAAAAAAGGAAATTTGTAGTATTAATATAAACAAAATAAATGGTGAGAAGTGTACCCATGATGTCATCAACTTGCCAATTTGTGTAGTGATTTTTCATTGTTTTCCCCAGTTTTCCATGTCATTAAAAATTCATAAGTTTCATTTTAGTTGTGAGATTTTCCTCAACATGTTTTTTGTTCTGTTTGTCTGATTTTTCTGCTTCTGTTGAAAGCAAATTATTTTGGGGCTGGACTTCCCCTTTAATTTCCATTAAAATAGTTTCAAATACTGGGCGTCCCATAAAAAAAATAATAAAAAATAGATACAAAAATTAGAAATACGGCAAGCACATTTCTGGTATGATACCGGCGATGCAGTACTGTTTGTCTTGGTTTGATTCTTATGTTATACAGGTGCTCTGGACCACAGTGAAATAGATGCAATATAAACTTGTGAGATGTGATCAACAGTATATATTTTAATGCCATTTCAATGACTAGTGCGCAACTTTATTGCCGATATTATTCTCGAAGCAGGTAGGACTGTTGTGATGCTTATTACCAATTTCGTTACACAGGAGTACTGGGCATGACAAGCCTGTTCGTTGCTTGATTTTAAGCTATGTTATTTCACAGGTGCCCCGTAGTTTTGAAATTAAACATCAGCAGTGTATCTGCTTGGAGGAGTGTGTTAAGGTGGCACTGCTTGTAGACTTCTTTTTTGGCATACTTTGTAATGTAATCAGTTAAGGTTTTCAAACAGTTTTGACGTTGATATTCAAAGTGAGTTTGGAATGGTGTTAGCTAGTTTTGAAATTAAACATCAGCAGTGTATCTGCTTGGAGGAGTGTGTTAAGGTGGCAGTACTTGTAGACTTCTTTTTTGGCATACTTTGTCATGTAATCAGTTAAGGTTTTCAAACAGTTTTGACGTTGATATTCAAAGTGAGTTTGGAATGGTGTTAGCTATGAATAACTAGATTTTTAATTGTTATACAGGGTGTCTCCCCCACCCATGGCACACATCCAGTCTGATACGGGTAGAAGTTTTTACACCTCTTGAAAGAGCAACTCTTCCTTAAAATGCCTCTAAACCATAAGATTTATCCTGTAGTTTTAGCTAAGGCTTGCAAGCAGTAAAATCCAGGCCGAATAGATTTTTAAGTACACAGTTATGTTTTTTTGCAAAAGTGATTGATTCTAATGGTGGCAAACCTTTAGCAAAAACTGTTATAAAACAAAACCTACTTACCGGTAATGAAACTTTGTGATTTGTGGGTCATTTGCCCATTTAGAGCTGTTTTTTCAAAGGATTTAAAATTATTGCCCTTATCAAACCATAAGTGTGTCTGCATTTATTTAGGGGAAACCCGGTATATCTTTAGTGTTTATTGAGTTCATCTGTGTTCTATTGTTTGCAAGCCACTCGTGTTTTTCTGGCAGCAGATGATATAATGGTGAAACCTATTGTCAGTATTTAGGTGGAATAAAACTGTCAAAACAAAATAATTGAAATTCTGAAATCGTAACCACAGTTAGAGCATGAAGCATTTTCTTTGTGCATGTATCAAATTATTTTTTCTACTTCTGTCAGTGATAAATTTATAGAACTCTATATTTTGCAACTTTACGGGGAGCAGGACTTTTTGACATTCTTTGGCTTTTTTGCAGCTAATTGGAAGGCTTTTTAAGTTTTCCCCATTGATCATTCGTGTACCGTTTGTTGGTCAAGTAAAAAAAAGATAATTATTATTGTACTTTTTTAACAAATTCTGCCTATCCCCTTAAGATCTAATAGTGCATTTTTTACTCTTCATGAAGCATCATTGTTACATTCTTTAAACATACAAATATACATTTATTTGCATTATATTATTGAGCATTTCACAATTTTTAAAAAGACCTTTTAGACCCTTTCTAGCTCTCACAGACGTGCAAGTTTTTAGTTACTTGTACCAACAGGAAACGTTGAAAAATTTCATGGCATATTGGGGAACAAAAAAAAATAGACCCATGCTGGAAAGATGTCTTTGTGTCAATCATTTGTATTTGGTCAAACTTTTATGCTACATGGTGTATTGACCATGATGAAGATAAACTCCGAACAAAATAACACGGAAATATTTTCCTGTTAATGATGAAATAAAACAATCTTGAGTTATTTTCTTGGGCATGAAATTGCCACTAGGAAATATTTCTGTGTGGCATAAAATTTGACAAATACAGATGTGAGATTGACATAAAGACATCTTTCCTGTCTTTTTTTTTTTTGGGCCATTATGCCATGGGGTGTTTCGAGGTTTCCTGTTGGTAAAAGTCAATTGCAAGCCATTTAAAAATACATGTACTTGAAAAATATTGGACAGAATTGTGTGATTGGTCAGTGACAAATTTTCTGGCGGAATGATGGTACTGTATTGCCTGTAATCTCCTTTGGTCCGGTGTAGTTTGGGCACGACTACATCAGGGGATCTTGCTGTCTCTAAAATTTATCAATGATATACCACGCCTTCGTTTTATCAAAAAAATCTTTGCAATGAAGACACTTAAAAAATAAATTAAGCCATTAAACATATACTGGTGCATGTATTCATCAAATTCGGCTATGTTGCAATACATATGACTGGGGGATGTACATGTAATATGTTTAAAGTGTAGTAATAGAGTGGGATGTACGTACATGGAAATATTAATTTTTTTGTTTCACCTGTTTTTCACACTTTAATCTAGTTATCTTTTGATGTTATTTGTTTATGTCTTTGTTTATTCTACTTAATAAAGTACAGTTCTGTGGTTAAATTGCATTTACATTGTTATTTATTATTTTTAGCTGTGTGTACATACTAAGAAGAAAACGTCAGCTGAAGTAACAAACATTGAGTACATGCAACTTAAAAACACTGCTTTTACATTGAACTTGAAAAAATGCATAACATTTACTCAAAATTCTTTATCAGATTTTACTAATGACAGATTTAAAACTTGCATTTATCGAGTAATAATAACAATACACATGTCTATTTATGTAGTTTTTACTTTTAAGATAAAGTATTCACAACTAAAATAAATACTTTAATTGCTACAAACGGGACATAAAAATGACAGTAAATAATACTCATGTTATTAAAGTTACAAATACTCTCAAATTTATAAAACTAAGTACATGGAACAGAAAAGATTTGCACTGCGAACACTTAAAAAATATGAAACTTCAGACAATTGAATAGTGTATGAAACCGAATTTTCTGAGTAACAATAACTTTTAAAAAATCATTACTTTTCAAAATAAGTTACATTTTAAAGTAGATTGAACATATATTTACAAATCGCTGTGACTTAAAATTAGGAACTATATAATTTGTTTTTATTCTTTTCAATTAAGTTGCATGTAAACAGCTTTATCACTATTGATAACTTAAAAAATTTAAGGCAAAAACATGAATCAAATTTAAGTATACTTAACAAAAATTTACAACTTGAAAATTGATGCCATTATTTTTCATTCATTAAAATTCAGTTCCTTAAACAAATTTCTTTCACATTGTAAAAACTCAAAAGTTGAGAAAAGTTATATTCATCACGAAAATTAAGTTACTGGAGCCAGTTATTCTGAGTTGTAGAAACAAACATTCAGACAGTATTTGAAACTCAAAATGACACCTTTTAAAGAAAACTTAATAAAATTAAGGCAACCGTCTTGCCTTAATTTTATTAAGTAAATTTTACAAAAACTATCAAAATATTTTTTTGAGGTATGGGCTTTTTGAAAACCTCTCTATTAAAGTTTTTTGACCGAAAATCTGATTTTTTACCAAAAATTGTAATTTTAGCCTAAAAATGGCAAAAATAGTTATAAAGTAACAACTGGGGTCAACGAGATTGTTGCATTGGGATCGGCGCGCATTCTACTTAGTCGTTAGACCGTTCTCCACCAAAATATTCTGTTAAGATCAATTATATCCCACGGTAAATATACTGTCCGTGTGTGGGGAATCCGGGCAAAGTGCAAATTTTGCCCGGATTAAGATGGCGCCCAGCCCCTGCTGTTCGGCACAGCAGCATTGCGAGCGCGGTATACGCAGTGCGCGCTCTTGTTTTCTTAGTATCTATCTCTATGCGGCAGGGCATCAGCGCCCTCTCGCGGCGAGTGACGGTCAATCACTTACGCTGACTGTGCGCTCAACACCGCGTTCGGTAGTGCGTTCCTTACATATGCTACACGGCGTGAAATACATTTTTTCTGTCTTTTCACTCTTAATACCTCATGTTGATATGGGAATAAGCAAGAAATCCGCGTAGAATTAGTTTTGTTTATTAACGATGATAATGACAACAACAAAAATATTTAGCTTGCCTTTACTCGCCATCCGGATTACGACATCGGCCACAATTAGAAGCCGATGGGTGTTTTGGGAAGGGGTAACTAGTTTTTGACATTATACAAAATAGAATATTCACATATCTGCCTCAATTTCCTCCAAAATATTTTTCTTCGTTTCAAAAATTATTTTAAACTCAAAATATTTCTCGACCAAAGACAGAGAGAAGAGTTATGAAATTTAGAAATTTGTAAACATTGCGAGAATTTACGCAATTTTACGCACAACGAAACGATAGTCTTCAGTCCCGCACGTAGCGCGCGCTGTATGTACTACAGCGTATACGTAAACAACGCGCACTTATGCAGGATCTTTAAAGTTCGCCGCGTGAAATTGTTGTTCAGCTGCGGCCGTATGTTTTCGGAACGAAGCCACGGAGAAGTCTCAAACCACAAGATAATACCGGAAGTCCGCATTTATAACTTAAGGCGCTAGTGCATTAACGCATCCAAAATCAAAACTCCACAAACGCGACTCAAAATGCCTAGAAATGTTGTCAGCATCAATTACTGACCTTAATTATGTTAATCTTGACACGTAATTATGTTACTCTTGACATGTGACCCTCGATTTATTCCTCAAAATTAGCGTTTTTTTCCCTCTTTTCCGCACGCGAACACAACCTGCGCAACCTGCACACAGCATATTGCAAGGTAACAGGGTTGAACTGAAATTACCGATCAAAACAACCGGCGTGTTGTACCGGTGGTCTACGGTGGCCTTCAAGTAACAAAAAATAATTGAAAAGAAGTTGTTGGTAAACGTGCAATCTGACCGAATTTGATTGAGCTTTCTCTCTTTGGGGTACCACCCAAATTTTAAGAAATCAGAAAATCTATGGGATTTTTTCGGATATGTCTACCCCCCCCCCGAATAAAAAAAACTAAAATATCTTCCATCCAAGGCCATGCAGGGGAGGCCGGGTGTTGGCCCCCTTAAATGAAAAAAAAAAACGAATCAGAAAATCATGGGTTCTTTTGTGTAATTGCATGAATTGAAAATCTAAAATCATTGGTTCTTTTTGTGTCATTACATGAAATTAATCTGTTGATATTTTACTCCAACCAGGGCACGGCACAATGTGGTGGGGAGGAGAGAGTGGGGTGGTGAGCACAATTTGTGAGAAAAAAATTGTTGTGTTATTCATTACCCCCTCCATTGGAGAAGAGTGGATGGTGAGCAGCAACCCCTGCGTCTCAAATGTGGAAATTAAAATCAGAAAGTCCTTTAATTTTATTTATGTTTACCGCCCTCCCCCATTCATCTTCCGACCCGGGTCATGCAAGGAGGATGTTGGCCCTTAAAAATATGAAATTTAAATCTCTGATATGTTACTCAATCCAGGGGCGGCGCACAGTGGGCACAGATGGCTCAAAGTGCGACAAAATTAGTATTACTGATTTTCGAAAAATGTTTGCTGAATATGGAGGGTCTACGGGTATTGAAACCTGTAAAATCCAATAGAAATATTTCCAAACACCTATGAACGTCAACTCAAAATGACCGATATCGTGATTAGCGTACCGAAAATGCATGAGATTTCTCATGTTTGCGCGTGTTGCTTAAGATGATGGGTGTAGGGTAAACATGACACCGTAGAGTACGATGAAAATACCTTTCACACACACTGTGACGGGTCCCAAAAACTACGGGTTCTGATTGTGTGTGGCAAATACATAGGGTATACATGTTGTCTCCTGTTTTCGTGTTGCTTATGATTCGGGGTGAATGTATATAAGTCCGGGTTGAGTAATGAGGGGGGGGTAAGATGGGTATAGAAAATTAGACTCAGAATCCGAATGAAAATATTTTTTAACCATTATTGACGTGTTGACAATACCAGATTCTGAGTGGCTGCTCGCAAGATCGCAATGAGAAATATAGATATTTTTCATGTTCTCGTGTTTTGAAATTATGGTCTTAGGGTAATGTAAACAGACTCTGTAGATGTAAATACATAATCATGTTTTCACATACACCTATACGTCATTTAAATACCAAATTCTGATTGCCTGACAAATTTTTAATTGAATTTGATATCCTTTGGAGAGATCCTGAAAACACTGAGAAAGATGTCATTATTGATGAAATGACAGCTTCCACTTAAAAAAAAAATAGACGCATTTTCTGGGTCAATGTTACAAAGAAAATCGGCTCTAACGTAAATATCCGGCAAAGACGGGAGACAAATCTGGAATCAACGTAAAGATTGGACATCAGAGAGTGCGGTGATGATAAAATTGAAGTGAAAATCGGCGGAAGTCTACACAGTTTTTTAATTCATAAAAACATGGATAATTAGTCCATTTTTCAGTGGATTAGCCTAAAACGTATTATGAAAATTGCGATTCGATCCGTTTTCTACCCAATCATGCTGCAGTAAAATAAGCAATTTCATATTAATAATTTCATAACTTCATGTTAAATTGATAAATTATCAGGGTTAATGACTGAAACCTTGCCATGTCAGATTGATACGCGCCCCCATGCGTCGTAATTTATTAAGTGCGAATCGTTCAGCCGCACATATACGAAAATAGATGCATTTTTCGGTCAATTTAACAAGGAAAATCAGCTCTAACGTAACTTACGGGACGAGACGGGATCCAAATCTGGTATAAACCTAAAGAAAAGATATCAGAGAATACGGTGATGATAAAATTGAAGCGGTAATCCACGGTAGTCTAAACA
>JZLH01S0099240.1:8544-22149 GCA_001188425.1 Eucidaris tribuloides
CACGTAAAATGGCGCTAGATGCTCAGAATTATAAAACACCTAGATATGAAAACGCCATTTCTTAAAATGACTAGGTAACTTATTGCCTTTTTTTGCTGCCAAATATTCTAACTCTTTTTGTTTCTTAACAAAAGATTTATAGGTCCTACATGACAAAGTTTGGAAGCTTGTTAATCTTAATTTATTTAACCGACGACCCTATCTGACCTCAGTGTTCAACACATTAACGCACACAGGCGCTGGCTGCGCTGGTTCAATATGAATGTGAGTGACGTTTGTGACCGGTGTTACCATGGTACCAATATTTATGCCATCGACCGTGTACGCTGCTGGTGCCTCGTTACATATACATCCGCGTAATAAAATAAAGGCCATTTTCATTTCAATAATGTAAGAAAATGCAATTACTATTTATTTCAGAAATAAATATATAAGCTTTTAGTATAAATATGGATTATATTTTGCTATTTCTCGGATCGGTATTGAAAATCTGTACATCGCGTACTAACATTTGTAGCTATCCTACGGTAACTCGGTCACTGTTGCGAACCTAAACAACATACACACAATACACGGTGTACGTATACCGCGAACGTACACTACAGATCCATGCTAATTTGCTACATGTATTTGTATTGCGTGTTGTGCTGCAGGGAAGAGAGGTCTTTCTGCCGAACTGAGTGAGAGATATCTACTTGCAATTGGATTTGGGAAGGAATAACGCCGTTTATTTGCAAGCTGTACCAATCCTAGACAAGAAACAAACTTTCTGATATTAGTTGTACCAAAAAGATTTCACAATGACGACAGTATTACCGCAAAAAAGTGGTACTTACACCTTCGCCAGTCAGCCTCGAGCTGTTCCGCAAAGGAAAAAATACAGAGATCCACTTCCACAGTAAGTATCGTTTCGTTTTATCACTGTTATTAAAACATCAAAAGAGACTCGGACAGAAATAGAAGGTATTTCTATGGAAAGAATATCCTTGCTGATTTGTTCACAAATTTTGTTGTAATTATGAAAATCATCATGGGTTTGAAAACTGCATCTCTAAGTCTAAGTTAATGACAAGTCACAAAAAATTCAGAGGTCTGAGATAACATGTTCACTTGTCGGCGCTATATTCGTCTTCAACTTGTTCAAGATCGTGTCCATAATTTTGTCTTAAATTGTACCAATGTAAGATTCTGATGAAACTGACATGTTATTTCAACATTTTAAAGGGCTGTGGAGTGACCACACTTTCTAACACAGAACATGAAATGTCGAATTAAACACCTTAATTTTATTTATTTTGAACATGCTGGAGAGAGTGAAGGATAATGCAACATTTACAAATAGATCTAACTTGGATCAGTGTGCACTCCTTTAGTCCTTGGCCCTTTCAACCGATTGGAGACACTTTAATTCTGCTATAACATGAGATATCGGTTAAATGTTGATTTAGAATTTTTGTTTTTAGCCAGGCAGTAGCAGCTTAGTGTTTATTGTATTTGTATGAATATGATTTGCACCAGTATGAACTTGCACTAAGTTGCACTGACACATTTGAAATGATTTTGTTTTTCTGATGTGATGAGAATATGTCAAGACAAAATTGCAGTTGATTTGATTTTTTAGTTCTAGTCATACTAAATCTGCCACAAAAAATAAAAATGTGTTCTGATTTTTCATGCAATTTTGTATTTTGTTTTTTGATTACCCGAGGTTGAAAAGGCTGAAAAATTTTGGGTTTTAAGGGTGCAGATTATTTCATGTTATTAACTTCAGTGTGTGCAGTTTATTCTGTCAACATGTCTAACTGTTACTGATGAAATAAACGGCACACACTGAAGTTAGCAACCTATAATAATTTAGACCCCTAAAACCCAGAATTACCAAAAAAAGAAAAAGAAAAAGCAAGGTTCTATGTAAAGGAGTTCAAAACAAGAATAGTTTGACTTAGTCGATATAATGACTAACGTTATGACCTGTCTAGATTATGTGTCCAGAGTACTCCTATATTTTTGTATGTTTTTGTCTTTTGTTACAGAAATCAAGAGCCAGTTCCAATTGGTAATATAATGTATGACAGGAGAATAGTCAGAGGAAACACCTATGCACAACATACACTACCAGCAGTAAGTTAATATTTTTACTTCAGTTTCAACATTAATAACAATAATATACCCCTAAGTCAAATTATGACAATTTGTTCTGGCCCTTCTTCCGATATTTTCTCTTTCTGTTGTGGAGCCATTTTTTTTTCTTTTTTTTCCAGCTATTCATGACCAGCATTTAGGCTTTTTAAAACATAAACATACATGTATAATGGTTATTTTTTACTTTCAGTTGTACTCAATATGTTTGGCCATAATCAGAATGTTTGGGTTAATTTGAAATTTACTTCCTTGATTTAATTCATGAGCTTATTAAGCTTTCTCAATATACATTTGCAGTATACAGTTAAAATTAAAATTTTTCATATCAGTATTTGTGAAATAAGCATTTATTTATACACTTTCCATTTCCTGCCTTTTTGAGCTCAGCAATAATTAAATAGTAATAATTTTTGTTTTGGGCTCATTCTAATAATTTAGACAGCACAACCAGACCCTATCGAAATCCAGAGGCAACAAGAAATCAGGAGGCGGAAGATCGCAGCCAAGAGGGCCAAGGACCAGCTGAGACCGCGATCCCCGGAACCAGTCGAAGGACGCAAGCACATCGATGTTCAGACAGAGCTTTATCTGGAGGAGCTGAGCGACAGAGTAGAAGAGGCTGATGTGGAGTGCCAGACAGATGCCTTCCTTGACAGGCCTCCCACGCCGTTGTTTGTGCCTGCCAAGACGGGCATGGATGTGGCTACACAGATCTATGAAGGAGATGTGAGTGAATCACTGTTGTGTACTTCAATATTTGAGATGTACTTGCTGTAATCAATCAGGGCCCCATTTTACAAAGCTTGTTTGATTGCCGGTGACAAGAACTGTTTACAAATATGCTGAGCACTGGTTAGAAGTACATGTATTTCATTAGCTTATAACTAAGAATGTCTTATGTAATGGATGACAAGTTTTGTAAAACATACTGAAGGTCATTTCCATTAGGTCAAACAAATTTGTGTAATTGTTGAAGGCATCATGTCACAGTTTACATAAACTTTCTGCTAGAAAAAAGAAAGGAAATGTTTACTTCCACATATTACAGAAAAGACTAAACTAAAACTAAAAAACTATACTTTATCATATGAAATGGACTTCCTTAATCATCTGGGACCCTGTTTCCGAAAAGGACGCAAAGCTTGTTTTGAGTGCCAATGACAAAAATTGATTTCATATGCTGAGCACCGAGTATTTCAGTAGCTCGAAACTTAGATTGTCATTTGTAATCAAAAAAGTTTTGTGAACATAGTCCAGGTCATTTCCATTGACTGAAACAAATTTGTAATAGAATACAGCATGTCACAGTTTACAGAAGATATCACATAAACTTGATGCTGAACAAAAGAAAGTGTTTACTTTCACACATTAGAGGAAAAAAAATTGTTGTACATGTGCTGATGTTATTACGTTTGTGTTTTTTTCTCTTTCTGTTCCAATAGCTCTTTGACTTTGATATTGAGGTGAAACCAATCCTTGAGGTCTTGGTAGGCAAGACGGTGGAACAGGCCCTCCTAGAAGTTATGGAGGAAGAGGAGTTGGCCAACTTGAGGGCACAGCAGCGTGCATTCGAAGAGCTGAGGAACGCAGAACTTGTTGAAACTCAGAGGTTAGAGGAACAAGAAAGGAGGCATAGAGAAGAAAAGGGTGTGTATATTTAAATATGTGTACTGTATGTGTGTGTTCTTTGTTTATTACCAGAACCAGTGAAAAAAAAAATAGGACATGAGCAGTTTCATTTCCAAAATGGCACTTAATTTCTCAATTTGAAGTCAACAAACGTGTTAGCAATTGTTTATTGAATTTGTTTCACTTTAACCCTTGAACAATAACAATAATAAAAAAAACCTACTTGAAAATATTATCACTTGTCATTGTTTGTTGCAAATGTGTTTAATTATGTTCAATAACACCTAACTCATAAAAGAGCAATCCATTAATCAAACAAAAATCATTCTAATTTACAGGAGAGAGGCGAATGAAACAACAGAGAGAAAGTACTCAAGAAGGAGAGAAGAGACAGCAGAGAAGATTGCAGCGAGGGCCTTCGCTCAGAGCTACCTTGCAGACCTCATCCCCTCGGTGTTTGGAACCCTCAACACAACGGGTACTTTTACGATCCCGTCGAGAGGGACGTTGAGTTGGCTTCATGCCGCTGGCTCATGGACGAGGTTGAGAAGTGCATCGACAATAAATCAATTCTGGGACGAACAGTTACTGATGGTAAGTTGAAATTAATTTATTTTGTTAGTTCACTGTAAACAAAAACAGATACAGGATGCCATGCGGAAAACAGTTCACTTCTGATCTGTATATACTATCAACATCTTTGCCAATGGACATTTGTACTAATGAAGTAAAATTAAAGTGTTCACTATTACACTGTACTAAACTTCATGTGCTTGTGAACCAGATGAATTGAGTTACTGTTGCCCTGTATTATGTCACAATTTTACTTTTTAAATCTTCAATTTGAGTTTGGTTTTCATGTAAGTGTTGTAGTTTATCTGTCTGTTGTTAGAGGTTATAGTAGCATCCTAATTCCTTCATCTTTACAGGCATCATTCGTGATGTTGTCAAAGAGAGAATGGCTGCGTACTTCAAGCTGGAAGAGACGCCGAAAGATGACATTGAACTCATTGCAGAGGCCGCACAGCAACTCCTTGAGGAACAAATGCAGGGCAAGTTAGAGGGACAGGATGGTGCACAAGAGGAGGTAAGAATATGGTCATAATTTCTCAAGTTTCTTAATTTAAAAATCTGTGTTGTATTTTTTCCCCATTTTTTTTTAATGGTAATCCATTGTATCCACAACCATTAGCACTGCTGCCTTTGGCGAGTGCGGTTCAATTGTGAAACCAGCCAAATGAAATAGATAGCAATTGTTTTTAGTTGATTCCAAGGCGATCGCTTCCGGTATTTTTTTCAGTTGAACAGCATTGTTTTAAAATCAAGTTTTTTTTCCAGTCAAATCCATTGGGACTGTGAATAAAGCTTAAACTCAAAACAAAAATTAACTTTTGAGTTGTCAAAAACAATCAAAAATAAAAGAAAGGGGGACTTGTCTACTCGAGACCATAGATTTAGGCCATATTCACCTTCTGCAACACTGACTATTGCAGAGTTGATTGTGTTAATTTACCCTCAAATTTGTTAATGTTAAAATAAAATATTTGTATAATTTGTTTATGTTAAAATAAGATCTTGTTCAATTTGTTTATCTAACAACAAAGATACTAATTGTATTTGTGTTCCTTTCTGTGTGATATCCTCAAGGTTCAACAAGATCAAACGGGAGAGGCAGGTGAAAGCAGGCCAGAGACAGCACCAGAACCAGCGGGGGAGGAGGATGGTGATGAGGGTGAGGGTGAAGGAGATGATGCGGAATAAAAACTGGAAGAGGGCTAAACATTTCAGGGACGAAAAAAAAAAAAAATTGTCATAAAAACTCAATCTTGGCACATTGAAACAGTACTGAAGGAACATACCCATGTATACATTTTGATGAGCAATATGGGACAGTTCATCAATGTGAGTCTAGATTAAAAACATTGGATAATTTAAGTGTCATAAATAACCACCATATTAAAAAAAAATAGAAAACAAAATACCGTAATTGTACCTGCATTTTTTAGCTGATGTGTGAAATTGCACATGTTAAAAACACTACACAGGAGAAGAAATGAATGAATGAATAAGCAGGAAAACGGCGTAACTATGTCTGTGAAATTCTTTCACTAAAGGCCAAGTCACACTGTGCCGTCTAACGAATCCATCTGAAAAACGAACGCATATGTTTATTAAACGTTTATTGGACTTTTTGATTTGTTTTTCAACTGGATTACAAACGTATCTAGACGTTGACAGACAGTGCTTTTCCGTTCTGTTCCATTCTAAATTCCATTTGCCACCGTCTGACACTGTCTGAGGTAAATATTTTAGACGGAGGAAGACGGAATCATTAGATGGCACAGTGTGGCTTAGCCTTTAGATATCAATGGAACCTAACATATGCTGTATCTTCAGATAATGAAGTTATGGTATTTGATTGTTGTTTTTTCTTTTATCCTGTCGGGGAAAAATGTTCCACAATATTTTGTGGCCAGCCTGTTACATTAGTCGTCATATTACACAAATTTCAGGATTGTTCCTCGAGTTATTCAGTTTTAATGTGAAGGTGACAATGAAATACATTTTTATAAACTGCAATGTTTAAGTGTGGTCTGTTTGACTTGTATAGCTACCTTGTGTTAAGTTTCAATGCCATAATTATTTATTTATTGAATGCTACTTCATTATGAGAAACTAGCCAAGTATTCAGTAAATGCACAAGTATTTTATTCAGTCAGTGTCTCCGTCCATGAAAATTCAACATGTAATTTATGTCGGTATAGTACTTTAAAAGTGCACCAAATAAAGATAAATTTTCAGCTGGAATGAACATCTCAAGTTAATAGCTTCATTTTGGAAATGCAAACATGAATGTCTAAATGGGAACACTTCAACCACTGAGCTTTAAGCACACAAAAATAAGTTGTCAACAGAAGTGTTTAATGTTACACAGTTATAGGAAGTGGTTCAGTTTATGAGGTTCCTTGAAGTTGTAAAGAGTCATTACCCATTTGGAGAATGTTGTGTACGTTGGATTTGACAGTTTGTTGTCACACATCACGCACAACATGTATGTTATAGTTCACACCATTCAAAACACGGTAGCAACAGATTCAGTGTAATAGACTGCTGAACCGTTGTTCAGTATACCGTTTTAGGGTTGGTTTTGAGTGAAATGAATCAAACTTGGTTATGAAGCAGTTTCAGCACTGTTATATGGGAATAGGACAAATAGTGTATGAATGCCATGTGTTAGATACATGTATATGAAGTACTACAGAATGCTTTTGATTGTCAGATAGAAGCATACTTTAGAAAACACAAAACAACCAAAACATGTTAATTTCAAACATGCTTATCAGGAAGAGAAGTCAAATGTGTTTACCAGTGCTGTGGAAATGCATCGAACAATGAATTTCTTGCAAATAAAATATTGCTAAAAAGTTATAATTTGTATATTCAAATGTTAATACTTGTAGTTATATGTTCAACATTATATGTATATTGATAGATTAAAACAAGTGTATATTTGAAATAATTTTGTGCATGTTGTATTGTTGTATTTAATTTCTGCAAGTGTATACTAGTAAACTGCATGCAGCGGTGAGGTGGGTAGTTTCATTTTGTGACGTTGAACCAAAATATCTGTATCATTCACAAGGATTCATGCAGAACTCCATGTTTTTGCAAGTAGCTGCATGCTGGGGCAGAGGTAGGATTAATCTTAGTGTTGGGGGGGGGGGATGGCAAAAACACACACACAAACCCCTAAATTTCATGAATTACACCAAGAAAGTGGAAATTGATTGAATTTAACAATGCATTACAGCTCTTAATACATCAAATTTATACAATTTTCCGACTAAAGGAGAGGGTAATCCCCATTCACAAACCCTTCTAACTGGGTCTCTTGTATGAAAATTAAGCAGTTCATAGATATGTTTGTGTTCAAGTGTATGCATACACGTGTTTGTGTGTGTCAGTGGGGTGCACATGTTCATTATTCATAGGGAATTTCTGCCCCCACCCCACTCAGTATTCAAAGTAGCCTACATCTTGACTCACACATGATTTTCTGACCTGCCTGACTTAAAAAATCTCTGATCTATGTAAAAGCTGCAAAAGTGACTCACACAACATAATCCTATATAGGCTTGAAGTACCCCCTCCCCCCCCCCCCCCCCCCCGTCGGGGGCCACTGTCATTACAAGGTATACACCATGCGCGTGTGGAAAAAAATGTGGGTGATGTACACATGTACAGTGAAAATAGTACCAAAATCACAAAAATCGGGTAAACGTGGTGTACAAAAGGCTGAAAAGGGTGTCTTCAGATTTGAATACTTGTGTACTTTAGGGCCCATTTGAAAGTTGATACACGAGCATGGTTTACACCTTTACACTCTCGTCATAAAGCACACTAATATAACAAAATTTCATTATAAAGAACTTAAGTAAAATCTCTGGTCCCATATCTTGTATTCCCTTTGTATACAATCCTAATATAAAGAAATTTTGTTCTAAAGAAGAAATTTAATGGGTCCCAAGGACTTCTCTATAATGAGAGTGCACTGTAATGACAGTAGCCTCTCTGAACTTGGTACATGTACATGCATATGCACAACTGTGCAAATACGCAACTGTGATGGACATATCTCATATCAAATGTGTTAGTCTTCGGTTTTAATTTATTTACATTTCATTTGGAAATAATTTTCTGATATTTCAGAAATACATACAGTATATGCTTGTCAAATTGAAAGCACATGTCTGAAATTTGCATTGCCAATGATACATGGTGGTACAGGGGGACAGGGGGAAATATGAATTTTGTATTCATATTTGTGATTCATGCCAAAATTTGAATCATAAATGAAAACATGCACACAGTTACTGTAGGCCTTCACATGCACTCACCCACAGACACACACAGACACAGACAGACAGACAAGCACACACACACACACACACATGCACACACACATGCACACACGCACACACACACACACACACACACACACACACACACACACACACACACACACACACACACACACACACACACACACACACACACACACACACACAAATAGACAAGGTTATCTCCAATCAGGAATTACTTGTTTTACAATGATGGCCATGCCCTGATCCTGAGCACTATTCAAATTTGTAAAATATATATGATGTACATGTAGACTACATGTACATATATTACTATTTAAAAAAAGCAAGTTGACATACATTGGTTGAATCATGAATCTTTATTGTCCATTGAATACAAATTAGTAACACATGAGTGTGTCAATAATCTACAATATTCACATAATTTGTACATAGTTATCAAAATATTCTGCATTCAGTTCCTTTGATTTTTTTAAGGCACAAGCATCATCCAAGTAGTCTATGAAATGATAAATCACAATTAGATTCATCCTTTTGTTAGTTTGACAACCAATCCCTTGAAGAAAAGCTTGGGTATTTACAAGTATTTCCTGATAGAATTCACACACTGTTGGCAAATTGATCAAAAGCCATAATCCAGGGGGTCAAGCCATCCAGGAGGTTTGAAGTTGAACCCATTCCTTATTTCCCTGTTGTCAAATTTCCCTCTTTTACATGTATGTAGAGAGTACCAGTAGTTCCATACTTATTTGGATGTGTAGATATTTAAAATAGTTAATTACTACACAAAAGTGAAGAAACAATAATTAGATAATAAAAACATACCATATGTAAATTATTTTGAGGAATGTAATACAGTGCACTCCGGTTAAAAATAAAATGAACAGGGTTATAACAAAATTCCTGTAATAACGAAGTAAAAAATTCAGGTCCTAAAATTATCATCTGTACATCTTTATATACTTGAACTTCTCGGTAACTTTGGTAAGTTCGGTTATAACAAAATTTTGAAATAACGAAAGAAAACTGCCGGCCTGCATAAGATAAAAGTAACATCCTACAATTACCATTATTAGTATGTAAAATTATTCTCATATATTAAAATATAGTACATTCTCGTTATAAAGAACACCGATATAACAAAATCTTGTGACACAAAGTAATTTTTCTGGTCCCATGAGTCAAAATTCCCTTGTCTCTTATTATTTTTGCTACCCTGATATAGCGAAATGTCATTACACGTATAACAAGGTAAATTTTCCAGTCCCAAGCAGTGCGTTATAACAAAAGTCTACTGCACATAAAAATCAAAATACACTGTAGAATATATTGCAAGATTTAACACAATATCATAAAGCCTGTCACATGAATTTGCATGAGAACACACACACACACACAAATGATGTAAAATATTGGAAATGCCAACTTCTGAACTCTCACAAATCTGAACAAAATTTGCTTCAAAGTGTGATCTGAAATACTTTTGAATATTTGAATATCCATTATTCCCATATTAGGACCAATTTAATTTCAAATGGAACAACCTATTTACGGAACTACTGAATAAGCAAGTTTAGTGCCAAGTACTGTAAATGTCTACCCAGTCCAGCAAATATTATGGAATCATACTAGGACTACGAAGCAGGTCATGAAAGCGAATGATGCAATTTATTATTCAAAGGCAAGCACTGTAATTGATCAATTATTTTACTGAATAAAATGCAGTTCAAGACATTCATTATTCACATTGCCATATTTAGGTGTTTGAATAAATTATTAAACATCACATTAGCATCAGAAGTCACTTGAATTAGAAAGAGGGATTTATTGGCGGTTGCCAAATTTGGAGGAAAGTAGGATTTGGAGTACCCCTAAAGAAAATAGAAACATGCGGAATACACACACACACAAATCTAAGATTGGCGAAAAAGCGGAAATCGTGAAAAAAAAAATTCTCCACAAACAGGTGACAATGGGAGTTACAGTACTCTTCGCAACAACCTGTAAAGACTACTCAACTCCAACAAAATATTAAACCTATCGCAAAGGGTTTTTTTTTGACAAAAGTAGGAATGTAAGGATTTTTTAGGGAAAAACATAGGAAAATAATCTTCACAAACAAGGTTGGAAAAAGTAGGAAAAATAGGACCAGATGAAGGCCTGCGATATGGATTGCTAATCATATCGCAAGCAGAGATCTGCAACTTATATCAATTAAGTTACCCATTGAAGACGATTTGACCCCATCCCGAGATACACTGGGTGATTTCAAGTTTGGTGTTGAAATCTGGTGTTAGTGTTGTAACAACACTAACACCAGCTATAACACCGTACTTGAAGTCAGGCCTGGTGTCGGGGTTGACCTAGAAAATTATGACATACTTCCTGTAGTTGGTGTTGAAGCTGATGTTGAATATCGTCTGCTGAACCGAGTACCGTGGTTGGTATTTGTGATTTACGTGTAATTTTTCCATTCATCAACACTAAACCCTAGGGTTTAGGCAATTTGTGATTTCAAGTTCGGTGTTGGTGTTAGTGTTGGCCTTGTGAGTGGCAGAGCCGACATGCTCGTGTGTGTTGGCTATGGAGAAAGCTTCGCTGTGCGACGCAAACTGCTGAAAGAGCCTTTTCCCCTTAAAAACTTACATAATTCGACAAATTCATATTAAACTTCCATATATAAATAGAGAAAAGTAACTTGCCTTTCAGATTCATACAAGTGTTTTGGCTGGCAGTATTGATTTGGTGTCATTTTTGTAAGATTAGTCCAAAAATTTTGGCCATCGGCGTGACTTTCTGCCAACGCCATGAATCGCGCGTGACGTCACTCGGTGTTATGTGATCGATAGTGCTATCGGTATCGTCTGCTTAAACCAAGCTCGGTGTTGGAGCTCGGTTTAGCAGACGATTTTGTTTCCTTGACACTAACACCAACACCAACACCGAACTTGAAATCACCCACTGTAGCTACAGCGTCTTAGCCGTCCAACGGGTCAAATGCATTTTTGGAGGAGTGAGAATCAATGAGAGCAATCCAGTGCTTTGTGAATCATGTTTTATGTCTTTCTTGTGCCTCCAGTTATATAACTTGAAACCAGCATTTCAGAATACAGCTACAATCAATTACAAGAGTGATAGTGATACTACCAGAAACTTTTGACTTTTGAGAAGAAAGTTACAACAATCATCAGAATAAAGCCCCAAGAAATATGTGAGCCGCTCCGACGGTAGGAGGCAAAAGTCGCAAAAACCATTTTGTTTTTTGCTTGCTTCAAAATCTCCATATTCTCAGCTTTAAAATGATATATAACACTTGAAATATACGCAAAAGGAAAGGGGCGAAAAACGCGACCGAAAGTTCAATTTTAAGACAGCGCGCCAAGGAAGTTAACGGAGAAATTGGCGTTTAAAGTTTCACCATGAATTCAAACTCAGTCGGGCACGATTTGCCCTTGAATAAGTGATATAAGTCCTAAAAAGTCCTTAGCAACCGGGGCTTCACCTGCAAGAAAAACGTTGAAAATTGGCATAGTGACAGACTGTACTCTTGTCCAGTTGTATGCAAAATGTCAAGTTCATTTATTAATGTTTACAGAGGAAAGTTTAATGATGTATGTGACAATGTAAAACGGAACTACCGCTATTCTGCACCCATTCGGCGCAAATGTGTCACTACAATCATAGCAATCTTTAATTCAATTAATCCTAATATAATTCATTATGGAAAAATAGTGTTTTCAATTGTTTTTTGATATTGCTGATGTCCTAAAAATTCTAAAAAGAATAACAATCACAAACTCCGTATGAAAATTTAACACTACAACCCAGTTCTTGCCGTATGTCACTGTATAGCCATTTGCTGCGGCGATTATACCTACGGCAGTTTTTGTTGTCTGTTATCCGTTTAATGGAGGACATCGCTTTTAGCTTTACTGCAGGGGTAAGATTGCCACAGGACGAGCTAGTTATGCCGATGATCGTATATTTGTTAAGTCTGGGAACATATTTTGTGTCTGTCGCATCAGTGCGTTTGTACCTTTTTTTCTAATTCAACACTCCTTTTCGTTACGCAGAAATAAATACTTCATAGCAATACATGAATCCTTGGTATTGCTACTGGTTTACTTTTTTATTCTCCTGTGTTTTGCTCCCCGGTAGAAGCTACAGTTTCTACCTGGGTATTATAACTGTCTTGTGTATGGGGGCATGCGTTTCTCTCGACCTTTTATTCTTCTTACGTTAACTTCGTGTCCTCAACAAGAAGTTTGACACTCTTTCTTCGACAGGGGATTAACCGGTAGCACTGCCTGGCTGAGATCCGGGTCTATTGTTTTCTTCTTCAATAGTTGTTTGTGTAGTATCCACTTTTACCAGTTACAAACAAACTAACTTGAAAGAGAGAAAACTCACCGTTTTCAGTTTCAGCAAGATACAATACTTTCTTTAATTATCTCGACTCTAAGATGCAAAGCAATGTATAAAGGGAGGCACGAAAATAATTCATACCTCTCTCTGCGGTATCGGCACTCGATTGTTGAAAGAGGGATTACGCATTTTTGTTCTTGAAATTTCCCTATAGCACTCCGAAACCAAACAGAGAATTCCAAACAATTTCTATGTCAAAAGCATGGGACACGGGGAAAAAAGAGTGTGTTTAATGAATGGAAATTCTAAACGAGCGTTAGGACGGAGTAGCTGTACCCCTCCCGAGCTTATTCAAATTTATTTTCATTCATGTTGTTGGATTAAAAAAGTAAACCATTACATGTTCATGCATACAGTCACACACAAAGTATAATGTCTGTGAAAAAGCTAGGATACTGGAAATAGGCCGCATGCCGATGTCACGTGACACTGTCCGTAGCAACCCGGTTTCGGACGATCGTTTGCTCGAACGACAACTTGACCCAACGAAAAGGGTTTGGAAAATCGCTGTTTTGGGATATTTAGA
>JZLH01S0099240.1:30045-50819 GCA_001188425.1 Eucidaris tribuloides
GAGGCACAAGCTCAAGCTGGCCAAACATCTTTGACAGATTACCATTTTAAGGTTCCCATTTGGTTAATCGCTGGCTGAAAGGTCAAAGGTCCTTCATGCCCATGGCTGATTCCTGTGAAGCACGGGCAGGTCCTTTCCCATCGTTTGCAGATTGCTCCTCACGAATCGCATCCCGGCTGCGGCCGAGTGACTGACGTAGAAAGCCGGAGAACTCAGGGCTTTTGTATCGGTGCGTTTTTCACAGATTTAAACATGCTTGTCTCCTGTACATAGCAAAAAGAAATTAAGAAACTTTACATTTAGCAACATGTTTAACTCTCTGCTTAACATCTTAGTGATGCAATCCAGAATCTACAGCTCAAGTATAGTTTTGGGTCGATCACACAACTTTTTCGTCAATCTTTCACAAAGTATTCAATTGTACTGTCACCTCTGACATCAGAAAACACATCAAACTGATTTCCAAACTCTTACTGGAAATTGTCTTACAGTGACAAATTGGAAAAGTTAGTACATGTATGTAACATTACATGGCCGAAATGTCTGGGTCCTACCTGACATTTTACGTATCAAGGAGTTTCTAAAAAAAATACAAAGCATTTCAGGAGAGCAGTTTTAGGCATTAGATAGATCATTACATGTTATCTTAAAGCAAGAATGCCATATTTATCATTTACCATAACATGTACTTGGACTTTAAAGGGTAAATGAACATGATTGGGCTAGTCCTCAACCTGTGGGTAAAAACTATTACTAGAATCAAGTTAAACTTTGTGCGGATTCTACTGCTGAAATTTTGTACGTCAAAAAGTTGACTCATTTTGAAATAAATGTCCATAAGTATGCGTTTTGTAACACACAAACTTTGTGTGGTAGCCTTCCCCCATGGGATCAAATTTATCGTGCTGCCCCAATAAATTAAAGTGCTTGGCACTGTTCATGCCTTTATTTCTCCTTAAGTAAATAAACTCAAGAACAAATCCTTCCAGCCGAAGATCCACTCCAGGCTGGTGTATATTTGCGTTATATCTTCAACCAGTTTTTGTTCGGAAGCATTTTTTTATTTCTCCCACATCATGTTTACTGAGCTTTAAGTTATTTGACTAGAGAAGTATGTACTGTGTTAGGAACTTTACATTTGTTGTATGTGTTGATCACTAGAGAATTCAATTTTGAATTGTAAAATAAATGTTACTGAAGTTGACCAATGCTGGTTTAGCTATGCAAGATGGGCTAGTCCATATTTTGTAATTTGCAGGTAAATTGTTCACAATGAGAAAGAAACTAAAGCACTGGCGTTTAAGCCCATTTATTAACCGCCAGGAGCCACTATTGTATCAAATTTAATGTGGATGAAAAATTCATTTTAATGCATTTTACAACATTTCACCACTTTCAGTCAAAACTAAAAATATTTTTAAACTGTTATCATACAGAACATCGAATTGGTAATTTTCACATGGTGTAGTTGTATCACACAATGGTACAATCAAAAATATGTTTCAAATTTAAGCAGATAAAACATGCGACAAACTGACAAAAGTACAGTTGAAAAATCATAAAAGACAGAAAAATATATACAGATAAACTCCTCATAACTTGACATCGCACAGTCAATTTCATACCTATGTCGATTGTCGAATACATGTCATTGACAGTTCCCAATATGCTCTGTCTTTTTCATGCGGAAGTTTTTTGGTTTTAATGTCGAATTTTTCTAATCGAATTTCACCTACAGTGTATCTTGAACATATTTTCAGGTCCCAAAGGGAAAGAAACATGTGTTAATCATTCGCCTAGGTCGAAGTGGCCACAACTGTCATTCTTGAAGGTCTTAATGGCGTGGACCTTTTTGATCTCTGCTGTCAGCATGGACCGTAAAGATATTCATAAATTTTTCCCATTCCCTCTTCTGCCTTTATATTTATGACAGCCTCATCCCTTACATGTTTCCTTCATTTCGTCTAACATAAAATTGTATACAAACTGAGCTCGATTTCGTCATAAGGTCGAATGTTGATTTGAATGGTCCCAGTGATTCGCTTAGACGAAGTTTACTGTAGTCACTCACCTTACATGTCCAAGCTGTGGGCAGCATGGAAGAAGGTGGGAGCGGACACGTAACGGACATCATCTAGTTTCTCACCAAGAAATTACAGGACCTCCTTGGCATTTGTAAAATCACAAAATATAACCACCACTTCTGCTTCAACATGTGGAAAGACTCCCTCCACTCGCCTGACTAACCGGGATGGTTTGACGTCACTTCCTCGTGTTTGCGGAAAGAGAAATTACTCAAATATTTGATCACCAGCTTGAACCAACAAAAAGTAGGCCAAAATGAATTTTCATTTTTCTTACAAAGTTTTAAGGAGTAAAAGCTCTTGGCTTTAACTTGTTAAATATGAACCATCCTAACGCATTCAAAAAGTGACTTGAATAAGACAGGTTAGGAGCGTGCAGTTTCACAGAAAGATAAATTTTAAAGATTATGTTCATCAGGTGCACATGCAGAAGCAAGCTGCTGAAAAAAAATGCTGGTTCTAGAAAAACTGCCATATCTTGTTTTGGATTTGTTCAAGGCTCAGCCACTAAATTTTGACAGAGGGGTAGGGGAGAAAAAAGGGGGGGGGGGGGAATTCCCCAACCCCCCACTTTTCAGCATGAAGGATAAACTTTTTAAAATTTTGATGTTGGTCACAAAAAGACACATTTTGTATATTACAAAGGAAAAAAAATACATATACATGTACATGTACATGTATTGAATTAAAAATGCTGATATGTTTTAAGGGGCACATTTTGCTCCATACATGTGACTGCCATGTATTACTTATTCAATTTCAGTATCACTTTCTATTACTAACAGAGCCTGGCGTCAGTCTTCTGTAATATATGGCAGGCTTGATCGACGCGACTTTGACAGTACCCAAACATTAACTTATAAGAGTCAAATGCCATTCAGTCTATTTCCCAACTTGTCGATGTATACTGTATGCAGGGTTGGATATTTCCCACTTTTTGTCATATTTCCCGGACACTGTCGATATAAAATTGCCTCTCATTACAAAGTTCAATCGGCCGAGAAATTTATATTTTCCGGACGATGGGGTGGGAAATAAGATTTCTGACAGGAATTTATGCCAACCCTGACTTGTATGCCACTGTCGGGCTTTTAACCTTGCGCACCACATTTTTCCACAACAGTATAGTAAACTAATGCTACTCAATAAAAAGTTTACTAAATGATTTCTTAATGAGACATATACCGGAGCGATAAAACTGCATGCAAATTGTACGAAAAAACTCACTTTTGTTTTTTACTAGATCTTATTCTTAGTATATTTTTGAATGACGATTTTTAATGTCATTCGGTGATTGCACTGGTCTCAGTTAAATTATTGTAAAATTGAACTGTACTTTAATGTAAATTACTAAATAAGCACTCAAATGAACGTAAACTGTGGTTCACACACACACACACACACACACACACACACACACACACACACACAGTTGCAAGAATCTTTGAATATTCTTTGAAAGAGGGAGACAACAGTCGACATAAGGATGCACTAGCTTTTCACACACAACCACGACAGTGACGAGAAATTGTAGATCTACTTTGCTAGAAAGATCTAACTTTGCAAATTCCTCATTATCAATTTAAAAACTAAGATTTAATTACCTTTACATGATGTGTATGCAATGTCTGCATATAATGTAATCAAGTCGCCTCGACACACTATCTTTCGCGTCCTCTTACCGTGTCCTTTTGGCCTCACGACCACACTGACACGGGCACGGGCTTCGGCGTCGCGAAGGCGTATCGCCCGTATGCCAGACGTGAATCTCCCGCGACTTTCGGGCGAAACTCGTTCAATTGTTTTCACTTCTGTATTCTTCGATGTTTTTCATTTTCTGGTCAGGTGTGTGAGAAAGAGCTTATACATGTGGATGCATTGACGCCATTATTTCTAACAACGATAAGTAAGAGATACGCTACATTTTCAGTCCAAGATTTCATAATTTTCATGTCTGCATCCTCCATCGCACACAAATGCGTATCACGCAGTAAAATTTGTTTATCGCGCGCGTTATTCTTATTTTCCTGTTTCCGGTTTTGCCTTGATTGACAATTTTTTTTTGTACACGCATGTAAGGCTTAAGAAGCCGTGCTTGGGCGTTGTTGTGTGTATGGGAATTTCAACAACATTGTAAAGAAAATAAGCAATGGAATTCCATTTACCGATCAGGATTTACCTTGAAACTTTATACATATCAGACAGAGTACCTTCAATATCAATGATATTGTAATGAGATTTCTGGGGATAAAGTAAAAGAGATTGTCTTCTGACGTGCACTGATGTAAAAAAATATCTTTTCTGACAGGTACCCGCAATCCTGTAGTTCCTGATCTCAAAACCCACCAATGTGCCATTAATTTTGTCAACAAATAGTAGAGACAGCTCAGTTATCAGTCCACCCAGTTTCTTGTAAAACACTTGAATACAGACATGAAGAAATTGTATGTTTGACTTGAATAAAAAAACGAAAATGTCTGAAAAATCTCGTGAAGGCCATCACCAGGCTACCTGCTTGCCATAGTTCTGTGTTGTTTATTATCTATTTCATGTTTTTGATATGGTAAATTTCGATTCATTCATTCATTCATTCATAAAATCGTAAGGATTTGTTAAATAGCAGCATCAATCCATTTCCAAAGGGGGGGGGGGGGCAAAAATGTCCCAATTTTTTTTAATAGAAAATTGTTATTGTGGGTGTTATTTGGCGGATAACATTACCACAGTTAAAAAAATCTGAGCCTACATGATTCCCCATGCTACCAGTGGTCTTTCGTTAAGGTCCTAAAAATATAGCCCTGAAAAATATGTACTTTCAAAACGATTATTTAGTTCGCCTTAAAAAAAAGTGAAAATCGTTAAGTTGCACCCAGATTCACCTGCCCCCCCCCCGGGGGCGGGGGGGGGGTGATGCGTGGGGGCGGGCCACTTCATTTTCAACGATTGTACCATGCGCCGTGTATGGACTTCAAAATGCGACACCTAAACACAGTAATGAAAGTCGATCTCAGATACCTAAACAAGTATTTCAAGTTTGAAAAGATACCCTTTTTAAAGAATAGACCTTCTGTTAAAAGTATACCTGTTTTCTGATTCTGATATCCTTTTCGACCGTGAAAAACACCTTTACATGGTTTTTCACACGCGCATGCGTGTACATGGTACATGGTTGTAATGGCACTGCCCCCCCCCCCCCCCCCCCCCCCTCCCCCCCCCCCCCCCGCCCCCCCCCCCGGGACCTGCCCATTTCCCTCCCAATGGGCACTTACTGTGTGTAGCATCTAGGCATATTTTCTACTCGCCCTAGTATTCAATTGTTTACTCATTCAATATCCTTGCAGTGGCACGGCATAATTTTCAAAACTTTTCGTTTTCTATGGGTGTTTATTTGTCCATTTCAAAACATACTATGTGCTCAGATATCTAAGTTTAACAATTTTTTTTTTAAATTGAAGCTCCCCAATGTTCCGCTGTCACTTTAAGATTTTTGGGGTTTTGTAGTACCTTCTTGGCACTGCTTTTGAAACATATTCTTGCATTACATTTTTTTTTTAGTTTCTATTGTTCGTCGTATATATATTTTTTTTATGTAGGAGGTGGGGGGGGATGATAATGCCCCCGGCAGAGTTGTCAGCTTAGAAATCCTTCACTCAAGATAAACAAGGATGAGCATAAATTTTTTGAAAATTCGTAACTTTTTAAAGTCGAACAGTTCAGCAAAATGTTCGGTCAATCTTATTCTTTTCCCTTCGACCTATTTTTGTATACTCGTGCAACATTCAGATAAACTATCTTAAATTTCATCTTTTTGGGGGGCTTCAACAGTCAACACCGAGACGATGTTGCGACTTACGCAACAGTATTGCAGAGGTGGATTTGGGGAGGGGTGCATACAGCATACACACACGCCACAGTACCTGCTAGTTGCATGCAGGGACAGAGGTGCAGGGTTTATCTTTGAGCCTTGGAGTCTCTGTGCCAATTTGCATCACAAGAGGTTGGCAAGTTGCAGAGGGTGTTGAAAAGGGGGTGTTGCCCATAGAGCAATTAGTAGAGTTTGTAAAAAAACTTAATAAAACACACAACCACACACAACACACACACACACACACACACACCCACACACACACACACACACACACATACATACACACACAGGCACACACACAGAGACACAAACATACACACACGCATACACACACACATACATATACACAATCACATGCACGCATTACAGTCACACACACACACACACACACACACACACACACCTTATACATACATACACACACCTATACATACATCACACACACACACACACACACACACCTTATACATACATACACACACCTATACATACATACACACACCTATACATACATTCACACACACACACACAAACACATAAACATACACACAATCACACTCACACACACATGCATATGCATACACATACACATAAACACACAAATGCATACACATACACAAACACACAACACATACACACAATCACTACGACACACACACACACACACTACACACACACACACACACACACACACACAACACACACACTCCAGTCACTACACACACACACATACATACACACACACACACACACACAACACACACACTCAGTCACACACACACACTCAGTCACACACACACACACACACACACACACACGGGATATACACACACCTGCAAACACACATGCACACAAATACACACAACAATCACACAATAATCACACACAAATGACACAATACACACGCACAATACACAGTGACAAACACTTCATTTTAGCTGACATGTATACACAAATTTCATATTTCTCTGTTTATTTCAACTTATTTAACAAAAGTTAGCCAAACAAAGTGTCCCACGTTATCTTCCAATCAATATATACATGTATCTGTCAACATGCAATTGTGAGGTACTTACATCTGTAATTTCAGAGTTTTATACCGACCTGAAGTGATCATATAAAACGTGGCCACTAACCCTACTACACATTGAGGATTCTGTTATTCTAGTATGAAGTATAATTCATCAAATCTACAATTTTCATTACCAAAGACCAAAGTATATCTGATGTTATGTGCTCGAGTAGATTGTCTGCCCTTAAACAAGGAACACGCCACTAAGTAGATTACATTAACCCCCTCAGACGAACTGTAATAAAACTCCATATGTGCAGGCTAGAATTCTTTTCTACATCATTACGCCATTCGCTTATAGAAAGACAGAGATAACCATCTGTTCTGGGGAATTATTTATCAAACATGATTTTTTATACAGTGTACGTAGGTCAGTGGAGCCATACATAGTCTCAGTGGAATCACTGGAGTACAGAGGGACTGGAGCTTTTGGTCTAGCTTATAGAAGGCTTGGCAAATGGCGTAATGGTATAGAAAAGAATTCTAGGCGGGTCTGTATACTTTACATGTTATAGTCTTGCATGGTAGTGACTGAAGCTTTTGAAAGGATTAATTATATAGCAAGTGACATCAGTACAGCATGCTGGAAATGCAGACACTTGCATGGACAGAAAGATTCTTGGGGATGCACTGTTTATCTTATCTCACTAAGATCCAGTATCTTGATACAGTACACTCTTGTCATGGCAAACTCCCTAGGACTGGGAAAATGTACTTTCATTTAATCAAGATTTTGTAATATCAAGGTTTCAAAAACAATAAACTACAAAGAATTTTCCACTTTGGGACCACAATTTTTTTTTGATAGCAAGATTTATATCAAGTGTCAATTTCTTTGTATTTTCTACTTGAATGGTCTGTTGTGAAGACTCAAACTGTACTTTGATGATGATTCAAGATTATTACAGTATGTGACTTTTTTTTCCCTCTCACCTTGGATATGCAAGTCTGCAACATTTTTCATGAGAGTGAATGTCATTTGAATCACGTCATCATAATCCAGATATCAGTGATAGTGATTTTTCCATTTTGGTGATGGGCTTATTGCATTATTTGTAATATTTAACCAAGCACACATACATTTGGCCAGTTGAGACTGACAATTCCAAGTCATGAGGCTGTACAGACTTTGTACATGTGACTCGGTCCGAGGCCAAGGCCAAGGCTGGCAATTTTGCTCATTTTACAAGTATGTGCATGCATGCAATTATCACTTCTCATTACATAATGGAATGTCATATTAAAAAAAGTGTTCACATTTACATTACCTGTACAAATATGATGATCAGATGATCTACATGTACAGTATTGATCCCTACTATTTCAGGTATTCATTGTTGACAAAAATGTCACTTTTTATTGGTTTTGATTGGAAGAATAATAACCCTTAAAATGCTGATCTTTATGACTATTGACTAGTACCTAATGGATCTAATTTTAGTATAATACTAGTCTACTAGAATGTAATTTTGTAACTGTATGAAAAAAAGAAAAGACTGCACTAAAACTAAACTAAAGCATCTCTGAATTTCATCTACATCATTTTGATTTCTTTACATCCCACGCTGCCATAAGCCTTAGAGCGTAATATATTGTCAACATATAGTTCCAGAGAGCTCCGACGAGAACGATAAACCAAATGTAGTGAACCGGAACGCCACCAAGTCTTCGCGTCACACCAGTATCTGCGAACCTCTTGAACGACACATACTGCGACACCATGCCGAAGAACACTCCACCGATTCCAAACATAAATATACCGTGATTATGCAATCTCAGCAACTCCTTTTTGTTCTTTCCCAGTGCATGGAGTCCAATTAACGATACCACGGCACTGACCATCAATGTGAACTGCCACGTTGCTGGGTAGAATTCTGAAGCAGACTCAACGAGGTTGAAGTGAGACACAACTAACGTGACAAGCTGACACACTGCAGCCAGAATATTGATGAGCAGGCACATCCGAAATTTTGACTTCAACTGGACACTGTGGATGAAAGCCGAACTATTGTATTCATATTATCACAAAATTTTTATCAACATTAAGTACCTGTAACTCAATATCTTAAAACCAAATCATTTTAATGAGGGTGGGTTTCCTACTAAAATGTTTTGGAGCTCAGCTCATAAAGCAAAGCGACTCAAATAAGTTAACATTTAGACCTAACACACTTTTTTTTCAATCTCAATTTACACATCAACCCCCCCTCCCCCCCCCCACCCCCAGGGTTGGGAAAAAATCATGATTTTTTTTTTAAAAGGGGTGATTTAAATCAGGATTTAAATCAATAAATCAATTTATTTGACTTAAATCGCTGATTTTTTTCAAAAAAAATCATGATTTAAATCACGATTTGTAAATCACCACTGATTTAAATTGCCAAACCTGCCTGACCCCCCTTAAAAAAAAAAAATTAAAAAATTCCAAAACAAAATTATATGACTCTTGATTATCAATCAAACAATGAGATATCGATTTTTTCACGTCATCATGATGTGTGCTATCAATTGGTTCATGCGAATCTCACTCAGACACGCTGTCACAGTCAGTAGTGCCGCACACAGTGCGCTGGACAATATTCGCCGAAACGTGCCCCTCAATTACGGGGGAGCTCCGCACCGCGTCCCGCTGGTCGTGCTTAGCTGCAGTGATCACACTCGTCGCAAACACCACAATATGTTGCAATGATTTTACCTTGTTTATACGATACATACCTGATTTTATACTGTGCGGCCACTTGTTCTCGATGTTGAAAGTCACTTCCATCTGTTCCTTTCGCTCTAGGCCCTGTTTTCGATGACATTTTTAATTTATAAATTTGGACTTCGGTGTTTTAGTTCTCTCTCCACCAGTCGACTGCCAAATCATGTCACGGTCACGGATCGAAAATTGTGAGCCGCTCCGACGGTAGGGGGCAAAAGTCGCAATAAACGGAAGAAATCCAGAAATCCGCCAAAAAACCAACCCATACCACTATTTTGGGATTTTTTTTTATTTCACACTTTTGGAAAGTTTGATATCCTATTTCTATTCCAATGTGTGAATTTTCAAGCTTTGGATTCGAATTTTAAATACCTCAAAACAGCGATTTTCCAAACCCTTTCGGCGGGTCAAGTGTGTACGTTCGAGCGAACGATCGTCCGAAACCGGGTTGCTAAAGGTAGTGTCACCAACGATTTAGACAAGCTGTAATTCCCCAGGGGTGTGCGTACTGCGTAGCGTCGATTTACGAGTGACGTATTTAGCGCATATGGTATAAGGATATATACTTAATACGCGCTCCATAGACTTTGCATTGAAATGGCGGGACTCAAAAATTGTTATACCACCCCAATACGCGGCTGATATCGAATCGATCGCCCCGTCGATTGCGATATTTCATGATTTTATCGAGAAATATCGCAATCATTTCTGATACACACTTACGATCGATTAAATGTTTCAGATCGATGGTGAAATCATCCACAGTGTAGAGTACAGTAGTATGCTAATAGTTGTGCTTGTATTCAGTCTTATGTTTTTGGATATACTAGTAGGCTGATTAGATAAGAATATTTTACATGTAGTACTACTAGGCTACATGATATTTTAGCAATGATATTTCCAAACCCATTGTTGATTTTAATCGTCAATGCAATATTGTATTAATTTCAAACATGCCAAGTGTTATTTGCGTAATATTTTGTTTCAAAAATTATGTTACAGTAGTTTTTTTTGTGGAACTTTGTTACATGCACTGTATGATTCATCTTTGGATGCTTTATTGACACATACAGAGAATAGCTGTTCGCCGAGTTTGGAAAGCTTATTGGCAAACACACAATGTCTTCTTACCTTTTCTGGCCAAAATGATGTGCACATAAAATTATGGTTTAAAAGAGATGCATGATTTTTATACTGAAATCTTTTAAGGCTAATAATTTTACAGTATCACATATGAAATGAGCTAGATTGGGCAATTTTCTTTGCTTGTATAGGCCATATTAAATAATTAAATAGCAAATATGGATTATAGACAGATAATCTTCGTATTAAAGAAGAAATCAAAATCAAAATTGAAATTGTTTGTCTCACATATCTGTTTTCAGTATTATGTTAAATTGGTTATGTTGTGAAAAATTAATATCTTTCGATCCTAGTTGGAAATAACGATGTGCCATGTTCATAGTCAATCACTTTAAAGATAACACACACACACACACACACACACACACACACACACACACACACACACACACACACACACACACACACACACACACACACACACACACACACACACACACACACACACACACACACACACACACACATACACACACAGAGGACACACACACATACACACCAAAACAACAGACAGAAATACTCGTACCCAAGGACAAATACACATACAAATTTACTTCAAACTGTGTTTCGATTTGTTGTTGTTGTTTTTATTTACAATTTGACTTCTAGAATGTAATAAATATATTGGTCCATATTGGTTTGTGGGTACTCTTTTTATTGGAGCATAATCTATGAGATAACACAACCATGACGCTGTCCATTCCGTTTACCAAATAAATGATAAAAGTTTATGAATTCTATTTCCTGCTTCATATGGTCAAGACTTGTAATGTATGCCAAACTTCCTTATCGTAGGCCTATATAATTATGATTGTGATATCAATTATACGCACCTACGTAGAAAATAATTACGTAAGAAAATGAATGACCACTGTATTAAAATTAATTGACAAGTTATTTTAGCGTATTAATATAAAGATACAAATAAGTTCTTGACATGCATCAGTGAAACGGGTAATTGTGAATAAATTTTTTACGAGTACTTTTCATTTTTGTGTACCAAATAAATCTTTTTGTAGATTTATATTTTTTAAGGAAATAATTCGTATAAATCTACGTATCCTCATAAGTGTTCAGATTATATCACTTCTTCACATGATTACCGATACGCAGATTGAAAACATAGATTGATATTTTGTTGAATGAATTATTTTCTTGTTTATACATGTATAAGCAAAGTTAAAATTGCCAACAGAAAATGACAAGGAATTTAGTATGTTTAAATACAATATCAAATTTTCAATTACCGTTTCTTTTGATGCTACAAAATTAATGATAATGCATTTTGTCCGAAGTCAAAGACACTTAATATTAGGGTACCGGTGGTAGTCATTTCCAAAATATGGTCAAACCTTGCTATCTGATACATGTGACAGTCTTGGAAGTGACAAATTAACACCATATAGAACATAAACCTTGTAACAACTACGTCGTCAATGTTGGAGTGTACACGGAGAAGAATTAGCTCATTCAGGGGCTCATGATTGTCGTTGACGAACATTCTGCAACACAGTAGGCCCCTATGGCAGAAAACTGAAATGATTGCTGAATGATTTTCACAGCACATGCATACTGATCGTTGTGAACTTTTTTTTCGAGGTGTCAAATTTAGGCCCCCCCCCCCATAAGACACACGCTATAGCATGAGGAATCATGTCGCTACTATTTTAAACGGGGAATATTGTTATACATTGGCATTAAGACCTATTTTTATTATTTTCTCCATAATAATATATTTTGATCTGACTTTCATATAGTCGACATTCATTTATAGACTGTATTACAGAATACCAAATAATTCAATGTAATCATTGGTTACCAGTATTATAAACACATTTTCAATTATTAGAACTGATCAATGCGCTTTACGACAAAAAATATGAGGTGACCATGAATAAGTTACTTTCTTACGGTACTATCGAAGCTGACGTTGATTAACAACAAAAGCTCCAAGCATTTTTAGTATTTACACAAAGTAAATGTAGCGCTAATTTGACTGCTCCGCTATTTGATGATTAGATTTTGAAAATCGAATATTATTTTTTTAGTCCTCCTTGAAATTAAGTAGGCCTATAGTAGATATATTTACATGTATCTATTTATCTATCTATCTATCTATCTATCTATCTATCTATCTATCTATCTATCTATTTTTTCGATCTTTGTCACACCATGGCCACTGATGAAGAGTGTGACCATTGACTGTTCGTTGTCAGGGCTATGCCCGTTTAGAAACTATGTTTCTTATTTCACGGCGTTATTTATTTAACCATGTTGTTCACTTTTTTTCACGCCGAAGCATTCTTATATATTATTATGTTAACACGAACTACTTAATTTGAATTTGATGTGAAGTCCCTTTATGTCTCATCGGCATTTCCAATCATAAAAGGAGATTTACAATAGGTTAATCAAACAAGGACATGCGAGTATACTCGGCCTGATGAAAGATTTCCTTTATAAAAAAAATTGCCACCCTTGAAATATCAAAGATATAGAAAATATGCAAAGTGAATAGACTTAGCTAGACATGGATAAGGGTGAGTGAAATACAGCTTATGACTTTCTGAACCTAAAACCTTCCCTTTCCTTTTTTTGCAAGACATAAATCAACCTCGTTCCATGCATATCCAATAGATTTTGTTATTAAATATCACCTTTAAATATGCTAATTCTACCTACACTAGAACGCAAGTATTATTTAAAAATACAGTTTCCTCAATTTCATTATTACACAAACATGTAGCTTACACTTTTTCAAAACTGGTCATTAAATTGTCTTTCTTCACTAACGACCATTTCTATCATCCTAATAACATTTTAAAATCAAGCATTTTCAAAAATCTGTAATATTATGTACGTGTGTAACACGATATGCTCGTAACATTTATATGGTAAAATTTCATGAATACAATCAGTTAAAAGTTCAATTTACACACATCAACATATCTTTAAAATCCAACATGTTTTCTACAAGATACGTGTAATAAATGATTCACTATACTGCAAAACTTATCATGTGTGTTGTAATGACTTGAATATTACAAAATATTTAGGTCGTGTATGTGTCTGATATTAAAACCACAAATTTATTTTGCACAACTTTGTTTTTACAAAAATATCGACCATATTTTTCCGGGATATTTTGTTAAACAATTCTTACCTCCAGTGTACCAAACCAGTGGCATAACAATTGTCTGTTATCGGAGGGGCAGAGTCAATCATTTCTGGGTAACTAAGTCCAAAATGTGCGTCCTTTCTTTTTCATTTTAACGGTGGTTTCGTGGATTTTCCCCTGCTGAATTTAATTTGTAATGGGGTCAGTCTGCGCCTGCCCTGGCAGCTACGCCACTGTACACAACACAGAATTGTCAATGACCTGAAGCATACTCACAACGCTACATGCGTTTCATAGGAATAAACATTTACCACATACTTAGGTCAGTTGTATAATGGTCTAATCCCGAAATAGATTTAGCACAACCTTGTGAACCTTGTAAAGAAATATATCAGTCATATCTTTTCAAGGGTTTTCTGCAGAATCTTTCTTATCCACAGTGCACATAACATATATTTGTCATTGACCTGAAGACTTGATATCAAATGATAAGTGTGTAAACTTATAATATTATTTTGTTCAAATCATCATAATATTATTAGACTTTTTTATTCAACAAAAGATGCAAGAAGGACAGGTCAATACAGCTTTTACATCAATATGCAGTAATCTTGGAATGTACCTAGATTAAACAACCATACATGCGTTTTCCCAGTGATGAATAACAATAATATTTAATAATCCATATTTTATTCGAAATAGACAGACATTACGAGATATACGAATCTTATGATTTAACAGACAGGTTATTCACCTGTTGATACGATGTTATTTGTATGTATTCATAACAGCCCATTTCCCAAAACGATTTACATTTCAGTACTTGTAAATCACATTAAAGTAAGGACACAGTGCACGTGGCCGACTACCTGCCAAGTTCAAGGAATTTGACAAGTAAATGGAAGATAGCAAACATATTAATCCGTTATTTTCTGTGAGCTCAGTGGGTGGCTCGAATCAGAGTGACTGCATATGGATAGAGTACTTGAGAATCCACGTATTGTGGATAGAAATATAAAATAGGTATAACGAGGAATTGTACTGTTTGCGTGTTATATTTACATACATGTATTTACATAGCAAATGATGATATCACTTAATTTGAAATGAGATTATTAAATACAGTAATTAAGTTTGAAGGTAAGATTATTCCACTGAGTATTTCGGACCGGAAAACATGATTATTTTAATTGAAAAAAGGGGTTAGAGTTCGTGGAAGGTGAAATGGTTTATACTGATCTGTTCGAGGATTATGCATTTCATCATTTCTTTCAAACATATGCTGAAAAAAAAATGTAGTGAACGTTCCCAACCCGAAAAATGGAATCTCGAAATAACGACAATGAAGAGAAATTATTATAATAGTATGAAAGTATCTTTTCCTTCAAATATGACATTCGAACAAGACAAATTAACAATATTTTTATTAACTCTAATAATTAGTTTTCACAAATAAAAAGAAAGGAGTGTATTCAAAATGAGGAAACAAAATGCGAGAATGAGATATTGATGAGATCAAACTTGAGAATATTGCTTGTTTATCACAAATTTCGATGTTTCTGGACACAAGTTCAGTAATACAGTTTATGGATTTCCCAAGATAAGTCGTCGATACCAAAGCCTAAATATTTCGTAATATCAACTTGTAGAAACTGAATGTCACAGATCGTAAGAGGAGGAGAAATGACAATCATTGTATAACTAGATATCTTTAAGTCACTTTTATCAATATTTAACGATAATATGTTTGAGTGTATCCAATTTTGGACTAGTCTTACATGCTGTTTAATATTCATAATTATAGTATAAAGAAAACTTCAAAATTTCTTACTGATGATAACGGATCCCGAAGTCTTAATATTCACCTACAATGGGAAAGATGAAAGTAAAGTATAGATAGTATGATGTTTTCCTTGAAACCAAAATAGGAGTCTATCAAATTAAGATGTGGATATCTCTTTCAAATTTTTCTGTGTCCTTTAGAATTTTCCTACTTGAGAATGATTGGTTAAAAATAAATGTTAAAAGAAGTAACCATTTTGTAGATGTATATGCGTTATCGGTTCAGGTCCACTCGATGGTGCATATTTTTGTCTAAGATTAGGATTTGAATAGAAGTAGAGACAAATAATCCCCAAATTCTGAATATTTTGCAGGGAACCTTCACAGTCATTACACAACCACCTGCAATTAATCTATCACATTTGAGATTATTTCCTGTTTACTTCCTTTTTAAACTCCAAAACATGTTCTGAAAAAAATTCTCAAACGGAAATTTTAAAAGAAATTATATTAATTTAAAAGGAAGGAATATTGTGAAAATAAAAAAGATGATATTCACTTATTTTTTCTGAGCATCATTTAATAATTTCAAATTAATCTACACAGATTTGCTGATGTTTGGCCATTTTAAAAATGGGCTTTAATATAAACTTGGTGCTTCCACTAAAAACATATTATTTTGAGTCATCAAGTCTATGTGTACAATTATTCTAAAAAAAAAAAAAAATGAAACAGACTTTTCTTACTTGTAAAGACTGTTAACATTAAAATCTAACGGTCAGCTATTTTCACCTTTTTTTTTGTTTAAGAAGTCGAGCTGTCATGGCTCAGTGGGAATACTCGGTTTCTCGAGCTGGAGGGCCGGGGTTAGAATCCGCTTGTCTTTTGTTCTCCATACTGAAATGAAGCTTTCTCAAATTTCAGAAAATTGAAACGATAATCAGTCAAAGTGAACGTTTGAATTTATGTCGCATTGCAAAATACGGGTTACATGTTGACCCAACGGGAAGTCCCCATCGAGCTTGAAATAAATTCCTATTTTAACTCCAACAACGACATAATTGTCAAAATAAATTTATATGTATGGAATCAGTCCTCAAGTTTGAACCAAGTGAATGACCAAGTAATATCACTTTTACTGAAAAACAACCTTATAAGTATTCGTTTTTAAATTGACCTTGAAGAAATGTTCTTAAAAGGTGCATATTTTGTTCAATGTCTACAGTTTACTGTTTTTTTTTTATTTAAAATGTATCAGATATGAGAAATCTTTAAGTACTTTCTGGATTTTTTATTGTGTTTTTCTTTTATGCTGTCATTTAAAAACTTGAGAGAATAATGAATTCTCATTTTAACATATAAATTCAATACTGTGTCAAAAATGTCGGGTTTGCAGAAGAGTTTATCGTATGATCTATAAACAAACTTTGTCTTAAAATGTTTGAGAATATTTGATTTTAAGTGGCAATGATGAATAAAAGTATTCATGGCCACAACAAAGTATGTTTCTAACTCGCAAATAAAATTTAGGAAGTTTTCATTTGGAACTTTGAGACTTCCAAAATCACATTCAGTAGAATCCCAAGCCTTAAAATGGATGAACAATTGATAAGGATCACTAACAAATATTTCATCAAAGGCGATGTTTTGAAAACATTTCTGGCACTGATGAATCCTGTTGATTTTCATTATTATAAATCCGCCAATATAATGCTAAAATGTTTTTTTCTACCTGTGATATGTGATTATCCGAGGGTACAAAAACACGAGACGGTAAACGTGAAAAATCATCGCGTTGGTACAAAACTTCAGATGTTGGTTTTAAGTCATCTAATTCTAACAGACATTGTTCAGGCTCCCATCTACAATTTTGCCCATCTATTGGTAGCATAAGCATATCTATCATTACACTCTTTAAAGAGTTCCTAAAATTTTTAGGACACGGATTGTCTCGGTTCCCCCCACGGCTCCTAATTTGAGAAAATAGATTTTCTAAACAGTCTTGATTTAAACGATTTAGAAACAAATATTTGAAACCGGCCATTTCATTCAAAAATTTCCAAATTTCAATTACAGATTTTATAGTAGTTATCCATCCATCAACAAAATATAGTTTAGCTCTGGTTTTCACCTTCCACGAACTCATCCAGTCTAAACATTCTTTCCAAAATGTAACATGATTAGAATTTTTTGAGACTGGTTTTCGAAGATCACGTTTAGAATTCGAACATCTTGAATTAAGTGAATCAAACATACTATCAATTTTTTCAATAAACTCTGCTGTTTCTGTAGCTGAAGCTGACATCCCCCCCAACGAGCTGTGTGTATATATCCCTGACGCTACGGTTCGACTTAAAATTTGCGCCGCGAGTGAAACTCTCATTTTTGAAAATGAGGTAAGCTCCATGTGTTTAGCCGAAATTTTGGGTGCAAGTCTTACTTTTAATTTCTGGTCATGTTCTATAAATTCTTGAATGTGGGACCATTTTGCTGTTTTATTACTATCAAACTTTATATCATACTTAAATAGATTGTTTCGTGTACTCTTCAATAAATGGGGTACATCGTAAAGACAAAATATTTTATGATTTTGAAATAAGAAGTGTGTATTCGAGTCCGAAATACCCAGGGATGTAAACAGTGATCGGTTATTGGAACCCTGATCACATACAATTGCTTTGGGATACAAACCAATTCCAATCAAACGTTGTAAACAATCAAATACCAATTTCTTTAAGATATCCCCAGGCACACCATTTGCCGACAAGAAGTACCCAATCGGTTGTTTCCATTGCGCCCCCAACCCACGAACTAAAAACACCAAAGCTTGATTAGCAATTTTTACATTTACATTTTTACTCCCAAAACTTTCTAAACCCTCAACTGAATCAGTCTGCGTATTATAAGATAGTTTAGCCTGCAGACTCATTTCGTCAAACGCCACACATACATATCTTGATTTGAGAGGCATAGAAGAAATCTTTAATTTTAAGGCATTGAATAAGCCAGAAGGAAAACCAGGTTGAATTGTGGTTTTCGCCAGCCATTTAGTTATTGATGATTTCGACGGTAATATCAAAACTTTTCTAAGTAAATTGTAACATTTCGGACTACAGTGAAAGAGCGAAATTGCAAATTTCCTTTGCGACAGCGACCAACGACGGCCATTTTTGGATTTTTGTTCATTTTGAAACTGCATTATAAATACAGACAAAGCAGACTTAGTTAAAACAGATTTAGCAAAATCAATGACATCAGTAAAAGATATATCACGTTTCTTGTACGACTTTTTTAATCGTTTCTTCAAGAGTTTTAATGTTAACTCCAACTTATTATTTTTATTCCTCAATTTCCACAACTTACTTTGATGAGATTTGATTGACTTTTTCATTTCGTCTTTGGAACCAGGTGGGACGGGTTTCGCTGGAACAGATATATTGTCCTTCAAAGCAGTTGGATGGAGGTGTGCGATTGAAGTTGAAAATTGATTGGTCAGCGGAGTTGGCACATTTGAGGCTATAATAGGCAACAAGTAGAAGCATTAAAATGAAAGTCAATATAACATTTCTGTACTGTACCTACACAAACCTAATTACAAAAGTTATATTTCAATTCCTTTAAGATCAGCTTCGAATGTACGGGTATGGACCTATGGGTAAAGTTACGAAATTTGGGACCCTGTAAAAGTTCAGGCAGAGGTAGCACCAGATTGGAAGAATGTAGAAGCAATACAAAAGTTAATCAGATATCCCTTCTTGGTATTTTGAGATTGAAATAATTATTCTAGCCTGTATACCCATGTATACAAAAAGTGGTGTTCATTGATTCTACCCACCAAACTCAAAAGTATTGCAACAAACACCATAACGCATGCATGATGAGTTGAAGGGGTATTTCTATAATATCCAAAGGAAGTGTATTATTAGTAAATACAAATTAATAAGAAAAGAAATCAATGAATATTCTTCCTCCTTTCTTCAACCAGGCGGAGAGATTATCATATGCAGGCGCGCCCATGACAGAGGGGCGGGAACATAAAATTTAACATTTTTTGCCTCCCTGTAGGGTAGGGTGTTAATCCTCAATTGTAATTCGATTTCATATTTGCCGTGAAACGGTTTTGGTTGGTTTAAAAGACTTTTAACGAACAAAAAAAAAATGTCAATGTTTTCCTCTGACACGGTTACTGAAAGAAGACACCACCCGTCAAAGACCACCGCACCTCATATCTTCATAGTGGCACGGAGGATAAAGCTACTGACATAAAGATGATGGCCTTTTCTCCACATTTTCTTTATAAATTACACTGAAAAAGTCGCATGGACAGAAAAATTTGAGGATATTTGCATTAATAGATCACCTTTAGAATTAAGAAAGAGTAAGAAATTACAAATTGAATAGGTCCTTACTGAACATTTGGCGAAATCCTCCTTACCAGTGTCTTATGAAGATAGGAGGCATTCACTTTGTATATTGAAATACCTTTGAGTAGGTAGGGTATGTGATTCATATAAATACAATTACATCAATAATTTTCAAAGGAATATAGGAAGAAAACAAGGTCTATGTCATCATACAAGGCTACTACATACAATGTATATATAATGTGAATGCCCTCAAGAATTGCATGTTTTCCACATCATGGAAGTCATTTTTGATGACCTTGCGATTGTAACACAAAACCAGATAATGCAGACTTAGTTGAAAATGTTTAGCAAAATTAATAAGATTATGGATCTACCATTTATCATTTTTATTCCTTACTTTCCACAACTTACTTTGATGGGATTTGCAAGACTTTTCCACTTCATCTGTATTACCAGGAGGGACAAGTTTTGCAGAAACAGACACAGTGTCCTTCAAAGCAGTTGTATGGAGTTGGTCGTTTGAAGTTGAAGATTGACACTGGGGCGGAGTGGTCGCATTTGAGGCTATATGCAACAAACAGAAGTATTAAAACAAAAGCTCATCATATTTCTATCGTAAATGGACAAATTTATTAC
>JZLH01S0099240.1:51418-61818 GCA_001188425.1 Eucidaris tribuloides
CAGAGAGAGATATAACCAATCCTAAGTCAACGTTTGGTAAACAATCAATACCAATTTCTTAAGATATCCCCAGGCACACCATTGCCGACAAGAAGTACCCAATCGGTTGTTTCCATTGCGCCCCAACCCACGAACTAAAAACACCAAAGCTTGATTAGCATTTTACATTTACATTTTTACTCCCAAAACTTTCTAAAACCCTCAACTGAATCAGTCTGCGTATTATAAGATAGTTTAGCCTGCAGACTCATTTCGTCAACGCCACACATACATATCTTGATTGAGAGGCATAGAAGAAATCTTAATTTAAGGCCTTGAATAAGCCAGAAAACCAGTTGAAATGTGGTTTTCGCCCAGCCATTTAGTTATTGATGATTTCGAACGGTAATATCAAAACTTTTCTAAGTAAATTGTAAGCATTTCGGACTAAGTGAAAGAGCGAATTTGCAAATTCCTTGCGACAGCGACCAACGACGGCCATTTTTGGATTTTTGTTCATTTGAAACTGCATTATAAATACAGACAAAGCAGACTTAGTTAAAACAGATTTAGCAAATCAATGACATCAGTAAAAGATATATCACGTTCTTGTACGACTTTTTTAATCGTTTCTTCAAGAGTTTAAATGTTAACTCCAACTTATTATTTTTATTCCTCAATTTCCAACAACTTACTTTGATGAGATTTGATTGACTTTTCATTTCGTCTTGGAACCAGGTGGGAACGGTTTCGCTGAACAGATATATTGTCCTTCAAAGCAGTTGGATGGAGGTGTGCGATTGAAGTTAAATTGATTGTCAGCGAAGTTGGACATTTGAGGACTATAATAGGCAACAAGTAGAAGTATTGAAAATGAAAGTCATATAACATTTCTGTACTGACCTACACAAACTTAATAACAAAAGTTAATATTTCAATTCCTTTAAGATCAGCTTCGAATGTACGGGTATGGACCTATGGGTAAAGTTACGAATTTGGGACCCTGTAAAAGTTCAGCAGAGTAGCACCAGATTGGAAGAATGTAGAAGCAATACAAAAGTTAATCAGATATCCCTCTTGGTATTTGTGAGATTGAAAAAATTATTCTAGCCTGTATACCATGTATACAAAAAAAGTGGTGTTCATGATTCTACCCACCAAACTCAAAATATTGCAACAAACACCATAACGCATGCATGATGAGTTGAAGGGTATTTTCTATAATATCCAAAGGAAGTGTATTAATAGTAAATACAAATTAATAAAAAAGAAATCAATGAATATTCTTCCTCTTTCTTCAACCAGGCGGAGAGATTATCATATGGCAGCGCGCCCATTGAAGAGGGCGCGGGAACATAAAAATTTAACTATTTTTGCCTCCCTGTGGTAGGGTGTTAATTCCTCATTGTCAATTCGATTTCATATTTGCCGTGAAACGGTTGTTGTGTTTAAAAAGACTTTTAAACGAACAAAAAAAAAAATGTCAATGTTTCCTCTGACACGGTTACTGAAAGAAGACACCACCCGTCAAAGACGCACGCACCTCATATCTATAGTGGCACGGAGGAATAAGCTACTGACATAAAGATGATGGCCTTTTCTCCACATTTTCTTATATAAATTACACTGAAAAGTCGCATGGCAGAAAATTGAGGATATTTGCATTAATAGATCACCTTTAGAATTAAGAAGAAGTAAGTAAATTACAAATTGAATAGGTCCTTACTGAACATTTGGCGAAATCCTCCTTACCAGTGTCTTATGAAGATAGGAGGCATTCACTTTGTATATTGAAATACCATTTGAGTAGGTAGGGTATGTGATTCATATAAATACAATTACATCAATAATTTTCAAAGGAATATATAGAAGAAACAAGGTCTAAGTCATCATACAAGGCTACTACATACAATGTATATATAATGTGAATGCCCTCAAGAATTGCATGTTTTCCACATCATGGAAGTCATTTTGATGACGCTTGCGATTGTAACACAAAACGCAGATAATGCAGACTTAGTTGAAAATGTTTAGCAAAATTAATAAGATTATGGATCTACCCCATTTATCATTTTATTCCTTACTTTCACAACTTATCTTTGATGGATTGCAGAACCTTTCCACTTCATCTGTATTACCAGGAGGGGACAAGTTTTGCAGAACAGCACACAGTGTCCTTCAAGCAGTTGTATGGAGTTGGTCGTTTGAAGTTGAAGATTGACACTGGGGCGGAGTGGTCGCATTTGAGGCTATATGCAACAACAGAAGATTAAAACAAAAGCTCATACATATTTCTATCGTAAATGGACAAATTTATATCAAAGCAAACTATACTTCATAAAAACTTATATTTCATCATGTAAATGCTATGGGATTGTATGTTTTATATATGACAGAGGGGCGGGAACATAAAATTTAACATTTTTTGCCTCCCTGTAGGGTAGGGTGTTAATCCTCAATTGTAATTCGATTTCATATTTGCCGTGAAACGGTTTTGGTTGGTAAGACTCTTAACGAACAAAAAAAATGTCAATGTGTTCTTCTGACGCGGTTAGTGAAAGAAGACACCACCCGTCGAAGACCACCGCGCCTCATATCTTCATAGTGGTACGCAGGATACAGCTACTGACATAAAGATGATGGCCTTTTCTCCACATTTTTTTTTTATAAATTACACTGAAAAGTCGCATGGCAGAAAATTTGAGGATATTTGCATTAATAGATCACCTTTAGAATTGAGAAAGAGTAAGAAATTACAAATTGAATAGGTCCTTACTGAACATTTGGCGAAATCCTCCTTACCAGTGTCTTATGAAGATAGGAGGCATTCACTTTGTATATTGAAATACCTGTGAGTAGGTAGGGTATGTGATTCATATAAATACAATTACATCAATAATTTTCAAAGGAATATAGGAAGAAAACAAGGTCTATGTCATCATACAAGGCCACTACATACACTGTATATATAATGTAAATGCCCTCAAGATGGTTTTCACATCATGAAAGTCATTTTTGTTGACCTTGCGATTGTAGCACAAAACCAGATAATGCAGACTTAGTTGAAAGTGTTTAGCAAAATTAATAAGATTATAGATTTACCATTTTTCCTGAAAGAATAATTAATTTTTTTAAAGAGTTTTACTATTAATGCCAATTTATCATTTTTATTCCTTACTTTCCACAACTTACTTTGATGGGATTTGCAAGACTTTTCCACTTCATCTGTATTACCAGGAGGGACAAGTTTCGCAGAAACAGACACAGTGTCCTTCAAAGCAGTTGCATGGAGTTGGTCGTTTGAAGTTGAAGATTGACACTGGGGCGGAGTGGTCGCATTTGAGGCTATATGCAACAAACAGAAGTATTAAAACAAAAGCTCATCATATTTCTAACGTAAATGGACAAACTTATTTCAAAATTTATATTTCATCATGTAAATGCCCTATCTATATGGGATTGTATGTTTTACAAATATTTTGATTGTCATGTTGTATTAATTTGATTCCCCTTTGAAAGGTCAATACCTTCAGACGATAAGCACTATGTTTTCATTACTATAAAATTTATAATAACATGTTTATCTTATCTGCTACACAGAGTAAAGTATTTTGGCGGAAATTATAATTTCCATAACTTCTCTTCAACCTGATTATAAATTCACAGAAAATATATACAGGATTAGATATCAAATGATTTATGTATGTAACAGTGGCGTAACGACAAAAATCATTTACGCTATTGGTATACAATATTATAAAATGTGTTGTTGTTTTTACTTTATTTATTTTTTTTACAATTAAAGCCATAAAAAACTTTGATAATGCTATTGATCGTATCAATGTTCTCACCTGTTCTCAAACCAGCATTGGGAACTGCATGATATTTCAGTCTACTTCTCTGAGGATTAGCGAAAGAACATTCATCAAAATGATTCTCGCAAACTCTGTATGAAGAATGCAGTTTTTCTGGTTTCAAATCCAAGAGTTCTGGTCTGCCTATGGACAATGCCCAATCCATTGACCTAAATATTGAAACAGAAATAATCTCGTCATAATATTTCACATTGTTATTCGAAAAATACATTATTCTCATTTTTTCCATCGAAATCATTTGGGAATAAGCAAGACAATAGCGAAAATGTGTTTCATCCAGTTTCGTGTACAGTAACATTCCAATAAAACTAAACAATAGGCTCGTTCGAAAAGGTCTTTGACCCCTGCCAATCTGCCATTGACACGTCAATTACCTTCAGCTCTCTATGAGACATCAACCACTCAAATATTAATGCATGTATTTATATAATTTCTAATCTGATTATTTTTCAAACAATACATTGATTTAATTGTATTTTCATTTTTATTTATTAGTTAAAAACAGTATTTGACAAAAAAAAAATCATTTAGCGATTTATATCGCAGACTACGCAAATTATTATCATCTCTTTTTGCGACGAAGTGGGGAGGAGATATTGAAACGACGTCAGTCCGTCCATCCGTTAATTCAATGTCTTGATTCATTACAAAGTTGTTGTTGTGAAGTGTTGATTCCCTAAACACTAGTGTTTAAAGAAACGTATTAGTAGATGCCGATTTCATCTGGAAATATCATGATTACTAAAGGTTAAAGTGTAGGCTATCATTGTGGAGCTTCAATTTAAAAAAATTGTCAAACTTTGATATCTGAGCTACATAGTAGTATTCAAATGGACAAATAAACACCCTAGAATACAAAAGTTTGGAAAGTTACACTGCCAATGGCAAGATATACATGAATAAACAATAAAAATCGGGGCGATTTTCACTTTTTAAAAGCACTAAATAATCATTTCGCAATACATTTTTTTAAGGGTTTTATTTTCAGACCTCATCAAAGACACTGGTAGCATGAGGAATCATGCGGCTCAGATTTTTTAACTGTGTTAAATGTTAGCCAATACCTTTAAACTCACGTGCACGAAGGTCAGAAAGTTAACGAGAACTGAAATCGTGATTTCAAACCATCACTAACATAAAAAGAGTATAGTTATTACTTCGAGTATAAGCGGAGTTCATGAATACCTATTCATAACAATTTTTGCTCACCTGTTGAAATTTCTTGGAAATCTGAACATTGATCGGATACTTGAACCACCTCTGTTGGTGGCACATGTTCTGATTGCACACTTCTTCAGTTTCCTTTTCTTGTCTGCAAAAATATGATAATTTAGAAAGTGAAATAAGATAAATTGTTTTGAAAATTTACACTGTTCTAGTTTTAGTTCAATGAATGATTACTTCACTAAAAGGACATTTGTTATTCATTTCAATTCGTTATCCATACATCTCTTATCAATGATTGTGAATGTGTGAATGTATTAAACGTGAATAGAACATCAAACAATATATTTTATTACATTGATGGGTAGATTTAACATCAATTCTGATATTTAATTGACATAGTCAAAACATTGAATTTAATATCACCTAACGTAATCTAATTTATAATCTTGTAGATGCTGTGCAAACACTGTTGTTCAATAATATGTCTCAGTATTTAAAGTTTTTGAGATATTTAGTAAATAATTTTCTGAATTTACTTAGAACCGAAATGTGCATTGAGTCATATACACAAAACACTTCAATCAAACTAAAATACACACAACACACATCCGTGAGAATATCTTTATAATATTCTCTTATTTTGGCTAAACTGAAGATAAATATTACTTTGAAGAATCATGTACAATTATGCTCATTGATATTTTTTATTATTAACATTTCAAATAATTTTAAATATCAAATTATAATTAAATTCAAAAAATGTCTTAGTGGTTTATCCATAAAGAGTACACAACAGTATTTACCGTTGATGGTTACTTTCTGGTTGATCTTGGACGAGGGGCTTGTGGGCTCGGTTGAAATCTGTAAATGAAAGGACAAAACTAAATTCAATATTGAATTCTTTTTGAAATTACATAACAATCTTCAACCGTCAAATAGATCATGTTATCTATTTCGGTGTTAAAATAGTATATTTTAAAATGTTCCAGTACTCAAATTACAGCATGTAAATACAAATTGATAGATTTATTTATTCATCTCATTTCGTGACCAAAGGCCAAGTTGGATGAGCTTTACAATTATACAATTAAAAATATTCAAATTTATATACATGTACAATATAAAATAAAAATACAAATACAGTAATTTAAGAAAATAAACGATACACCAATTGGCGCGAATATTTAGCAAGTAAGCAGTTCCCCTTCCCAACCCCAGTTGAATTAACAACAGCAGCAACAACAAATTGGCCCCTATTAATTTAAACAGGTTCTGTTGAAAATAATTTAAGTTTAAATTAAATTCGGTAATTCTTTTATCACATATTAAAATATATTTTTATTCGTCCGAAACGTCTGCGATAGAATATGAGATATTTAGTGTTTAAGGTTTATTGATTATTATAACTTGTGCATTAATCCAGCACTATTGGCCTGTAAATTGCATGTAAAAAATGTGCTACAACGGGTTTGTTTCTTTTATGAATTATTTCTCGTTCATCTTTCATAGATGATTTGAGAACCCGCTATGCTCACTATTCAATTTATTTAAGTGTAATATTTTTTTGGTACCTTCATGTTCTGCTCCTGAAGGGAATTGTTGCAGGCAGAAACGGTGCATTCCATGACATCCGTTGGACTAGGCTGCAAGTTTTCCATATTTTTGCATGACGATAAATCCCCTGAAGTACTTTTGACCTATGAAATAATTAGAAAAATTCAAGTTGAAAATAGAATCTCCGTAATGTTTCCCTGTTCACTATACCAAGCTAAAAGCAATCACATTGGATTACTAAACGTAGGCCTTATTAATGAAGACTTCAAGTCAACCTATGAGGACTTCAAGTGAACCTTTTGCCGGTTTGCCCTTAACGATAACTGCATTGAAAAAGGCTTCTCATTTAAACGTGTATTACCACGACCTGTAATGAAATACGAACGCTCATAAAAATACAATGCTTTACAGATTTCAACAATACACAAACGTGTTTCAATTACCTTAGATCGAATGTCGTGAACTCCACCAATCACGTCTGCATATGACTTCCGGCAATAAGTGTGATCGTGCCTTGTTGACATTTCACCCGCAGCCTCTGCAAAATAAATTGCAAATGTCCATTAACATTAGACAATTAACGCACAAGAATAGTTTTGGTTGATGGGATTATTTGTTTCAGCAAATCTTCACAAAATAATATTCCATTGTCACTCCCGAAATCAGAAATATCATCAAAACTACTCAAAAGTGATTATAGCTGACCAATTATGAAGTTTCAATGATAAGATATTTTATCTATTTTCCTTTTTTGGTAGCTTCCCATCAATTGGAGAGTTTCAGAGAGAACGCTTTTCAGGCACATGATGATACATGTAAGTGCTTGTAAAAAACGTAACTGCATTTTCTTTCATTTGCCGAAATAATAAGTTAGCTTTAACACTATTTTAACTGGGCTATGTCAGACCAGGTTTTTACTAGGGGGGGGGGGTAAATTTGACCCCCCCCCCCCACTTTTAAGATATTGGCCGCCTATCGCGCGATTGCCGCGAAAATTTGCATGCACATAGACCTGGATGTGAACTACACGACTGTATAGAAAAATTTTCATAAAAATATATTTTTTCATATTATTAAAGTAATTAATTATGCAAATAAGTGCATGCAATTAGGTTTTCGCCCATAACTCACTTACAATAGCTACTAGAATACTAATATTTTTCGCGGCAGCATGGTCACGAAATTCTTCGGGGGGGGGTCAACTTGACCCCCTCCCCAAGTTAATAAACGGCAAAAGTCGGTAATGCTACAACGAATCTATGTAATACCATTAGACAAGGAAATTCAACCATTTAACCTTTTTAATGAACATATTAATCTCGTTTTACCTGCAAACATATATTTATTTCGTGCTTGTTAATTTAGATAGAAATAGCCAAGGATTAAGCCTTTATATTTCTCTTAAAAATTAGAAAATAATGTCTCAAGTTATTGAAATTAAAGGGAAATAATGACGTCAATTGGTGTAGCCTATGTATCACTCTGTATAACTCCTGGATGTTTTAACACACACTACTATTATATAGACTATATTTGTATTTTGCACATAAACTCAAAAAGATATGAAAACAACTTGACAGTGTTTTACCTTCATTCACCAATTTACTGGAAGTCTGATGTGAAGGTGCACTTGTTGTACATTTGTCTCCAATCTGTTGAAATAGTAATAAAAGAAAAATAAAAGAAAATGCATTGAAAATAAAGAATACGTATCAACTAATGATAACAGATTATTTGTCAAATTACTGCAACATGCACTACAGGTACTATTGATACATTTACAACTACCTCTACTACCACTACTACTACTTACTATATTTACTATACTCTACCTATTATTACTATTATTACATACTACTACTACTACTACTACTACTACTACTACTACTACTACTACTACTACTACCACATACTACCTCTATACTACTAGAAGAAGAAGAGAAGATAGTATATGGAAGAAGAAGATGGAAGAAATTAAATAAGCAGAAGAAAAAAGGGGAAAGAAGAAGGAAAAGTGGAAGAAAGAGAAGAAGAAGGAAGGAAAAGGAATAAGTAGAGAAAAAGATACAGCAAGAATAGAAGAAGTAGGTGAAGAAGAAGTAGGAAAAGGAGTAGGAAAAAGAAGAAGTTGGAGAGAAGACGTAAAAAAAAAGAGTTAGGAAAAGAAAAAGATAGAGAAAGAAGAAGAAGAAAAGAATTATTAAAAGAAGAATTGGAAAAGAAGAAAGTAGAAAAGGAAAGTGAGTGTAAAGAGGAGAAGAATAAGGAAAGAGACAAGGAGGATCTGGTTGTTGTATGGAAGATGGAAGAAATAATCCAGGACAGAGAAAAGAAGTGTTAAATTAATAAAATGTTTAATTACCAATGTTCATGATTCGTTAAGATAAAGGAGAGAAAAACACGTTAATCGTCTAGCAGTTTGTGAAAATCTTAAAATCTGAAAACAACCTAAAATCATGATATGTGTTTTAACTTATGAATAATGACTCAATAATGATATCCATTTTGGGGGAAAAAACATGGTATTTACCTCAGGATTATCTCTTGTCCTGCTACTGTGGAGCTTCTGGTTCCAAGTCCGAAACGTCTGCGATAGAATATGAGATATTTAGTGTTTAAGGTTTATTGATTATTATAACTTGTGCATTAATCCAGCACTATCACTCTTAAATTATTCTTACATGACATGTATTGAATGGTATTCAAGAATGTTATTTTATAAATTAAGTTCAAATTAAGATATCTAGTTATTTTAAAACCTTGCCAACAGATCTTTCATATCCATTTAAATCTATGCCACAACAATAAGACAAAATAGGAAAAGTAGTAATTTTCGTCAGAAAAGGTGGTATTACAAAAACTAAATCACCAAAGTTAATAGTCTCATTGGTTTTACTTCAAAGAATTCCTTTAGTGTATTCTGTGAAACATATTTCTTTAGACTGACTTCAACGAGACCTCTTTCATGAAAATGAATGTTGGCTAAATTACATAAAATTATTTTACTATAAATCTATTCCTGAAAATAGAAGCCTTTAAAAATCTTTATGAATTTAAAGAAAAGGTAAGATCGCATGCTATTTTCAATAACCAATAATTATTGATTATCCAGTTTTATAAATCATATTTCAAATGATTTTTTAAAATTTTACTGTTACAATAAATTAAAGATTTTGTAATTACTGATGGGTTCAGAACTCCTTTCACGACTTCAGCGTATGATGGACGCCGATCCACTTTCTTCTGGGCTTTCTTCTCATTGGACTCAGGTTCTGTTGAAAATAATTTAAGTTTAAATTAAATTCGGTAATTCTTTTATCACATATTAAAATATATTTTTATTCGTCCGCCACAGAATTGACGGAGACATCATGTTTTGGGGTTGATAGTCCGTCCGTATGAATGCCTGATTGTCTGTCTGTATACGTCTTTCCGGCCCTCCTTCCGTTACCGTTATTGCCGCTATAACTTAAGAACGGTTGGTCAGGTTTTGCATTAATTCAAGTAATTGTTGAGTTCCCTCAAATTTTGAAGATTATGTATTGTGTTTGTGATATTCTCCACCTTAATTTTACAGACACAATATAAACAAATGACATTGTGAGTATTTGGAGAATTAGGGTATATGGTGATACAGAAAGCCTATATAGCGGGTACTCGGTGACATATACTCAGCATGGCGCATTTTGTCAGAATCGAAGATCCATGTGTCAAATTTTTCATTCAAGATATTCACTGGTATCATGTAGATAATCCAATGGTATAAGAAAAAGGTACGTGTAAAAAAAAAAAATGATTATAAATTGTGCTCACCAAAGTTCTCTC
>JZLH01S0099260.1:629-15425 GCA_001188425.1 Eucidaris tribuloides
TACATGTATGTTTACTTGAGAATCAAGCATGAACATAATAGTATTGTAATTCTCTTGTGCCCTGATAAAAATAACAACCATAGAGAGCTACACAACAGTGTTTGCCTGCCACTAGGGATATTGACATTAGTTATTCTAGAATGAGTCAACATTTGACTACAAGATTTTCACAGCAGAATCTTTGCCTAGTTTACTTGATTCTAGAATAGGTTTACCCCAAGTTGAAGACTACACCCAATCATGTCATTTACCTTTAAGTTGAAGAAAAAAGAAAAAAGAAAAAGGGAAGAAGAAGAAGAGAAAGAAGGAAAAATGGAAGGTAAAGAACAGAATGTGAAATGGAGAAGCTGGCAACAATTACTAAGTAGGGGTGGCGAAATTTGATCTGAACCTCATTCGATTATTGTGGAAAGAACATCGTCGATAACACAATTTATCGCCAGAGCTGAAAAACAGATTTGTGATGAAGAAGATAAATCTATTTTAGGCTGAACTTGCAGCCCTGTAGGGCTGTTATCAAAATGTAGTCAAAACAATGTTGCTTTCTGTAGACCCTCTTGTAACTAGATCAGGAGATTCATGGTGCCAATTGTTTACATTTTTGGTGGGCAGCGTGTTGATAGAGTTGTTATGATTGTTGATAATTATACTAAATGCTCTACCGCTTTCAATACCACAAGTTTGATAGCTGAAGAGAATGGAGGTGTCTCTTCTGTCCCCCATCTCCCTGTCTACAGACAGTAGCACTCGTGTGCAGAGTATGCATTCATAGCTAGGGATTTTTTGGTCCCTCCCACTGCAGTGCATGCATTTACCCCATTAGGTTTAGACGATATTTTTTCAACATCGTGTAATTTCGATATTATCTAAACATCGGCCAGCCCTATTACTAAGCCTGTTGTCGATATGCTCTCTATCGATAGTACTATCGATAACCGGCTGATTTTGCGTCTTAGCGATATATCGATAGTGAATCTGTGTTAACGATATTAGCTGACAGACATCTATGACTGTACTTTTATGAATCTTGTTTCAAATCCAAGACTGATTTCCATCATGGCCAGGGAGTATTATGGTTAACTGATATATTTGATATAGATTGTACTGTCCAGCATTTAAAGAAGAACTTCAAAATCGCATCAAAAATCGAATTGTTGATAGACCAAATCAGCTGTCAGCTGAGTAGACGGAGGTACAAGTACTGCAGACTATACATGTACACACAAGACAACAGAAATAAACGCTACATGCATGTACATTCGACTCTAAAAACTGTCTTGCTTTACCTGAAAATATTGCACTGATACTCTTCTCAGCGTGATATTTCCGTGAAATATTCTCCTCCTCACACGTCTCCCAAGTTAACAGGCGACTTGACTTGGTTTTCCAGCCAAAAATATCAAAGCCAGATTATCAAAAATAAAATTTATTTTGTCGTGCGAGATCATGCAGACCAATACACAATGTATCATTCGCTGTCCCCGCACCGTATTCCTACCTGTGCATGAATCACGCAAGCTGCTCAGCTGAGCATGGGCGTGCGAAACACGGGGATGATCATCTAGCGCACACAGCTTGCAAAATGTGGCATTTGTGATCGTTGTTTTGTGTTGTCAATGTGTAACGTGCCGCTTCATGGTGCACTGTAGAGATCTCTACCGTGCACCATGAAGCGGCGCACTACACACTGATCACACAAAACAACGATCACAAATGCCACATTTTGCAAGATGTGTGCGCTAGACAATCATCCCTGTGTTTCGCACGCCCATGCTCAGCTAAGCAGCTTGCGTGATTCATGCACTGGTAGGAATACGGTGCGGGGACAGCGAATGATACATCATGTATCTTGGTCTGCATGATCTCGCGCGACAAAATAAATTGTATTGGTAATCTGGGTTTGATATTTTTGGCTGGAAAACCAAGTTAAGTCGCCTGTTAACTTGGAAAACGTGTGAGGAGGAGAATACTTCACGGAAATATCATGCTGAGAAGAGTATCAGATCAATATTTTGAGGTAAGGAAGACAGTGTTTAGAGGCATTCTGTTACATACACAGACCTACAATATGTGTATTATTTTGATGGTTAGTTAATTCAGCCTATTTTTCGGCAATAATTAATTATCGATAATTATCAATATCGGTAAGGATTTTCTTACCGATACGGATATATCATTAAAGAATTTCTCAACGATAACAGGCCTGACAATTACAGAGACAGTTAGTTCACCTAATGATAGTCACATTTACTTGCTTGGTGTAATCAATTTATCATGTTTAATGGTACATTCTACAGTATGGCTCTCAAGAGAGTGGTACAGTATGTAATTTGACTTTGTGTACAATTTTATACAAAGCCAAAAATTTCTGAATAGATAAGTATGAAATAATTTCAGCTTAAAGGTTAATGACATGATTGGGAACACAATGAAAATGCCTCACGAACCAAATGAGTTGAAACATACCAACTTACATGTACTACATGCCATCTGGAGTGGATCTCCCAGCTGGAAAGATTGATCTTTAATTTGTTTACTTAAGGAGAATCAAGCATGAACATACCAGTACATGTATATTATTTCTCTTGAGGCCTTAGAGAAATAAATCCCATAGAAAGTTACAGATTTGCCTGCCACTTGGGATGTTGATAGCACTTACTTATTTTAGAATGAGTCAACGTTTCATTACAAAATTTTCACAGCAGAATCCTTGCGTAGTTTACTTGATTCTAGAATAATTTCAGCCCAAGTTGAGGACTACCTCCAATCATGCTATACCATTAATGAATAAATCCACATGATTTCTTCAGTTCATGCATACATTGTTTATACATCACCATCACCACCACCACCACCACCACCACCACCACCACCACCACACCACCACCTTACCTCCATCGTCATACAGCACAAGTAGTTTTAGTCTGCATTGCAGACTAGATGTACGCTACATGTAGTAACATGACAATACATCTAGCCCATGACAGACACACACATGAATTCAGACAGTCTGTGTATGAGTGCCTAAGGCTTGAATCATTCATGGTACATGAATTTCCACGTACAGTTTGGTGAGTTACAAAGTGAGCATTTTCATATTTTTATTAAGTAAGCTGAATACAGTGAGTATATTGTACATGTACATGTGATGAGGCACATTACATGTACGTGGTAGATAGTTCCTACATGTAAATTATAGAGTTTCGTACATTGATGTTGAGGCAATAAAGAATGAAGATCTGTATTTGAAGATTGTTTGTTTGTTTGTTTGTTTGTTTTTTGCTCTAGGCCTACTCTGAGCTGTATAATCATGGAGGGTCCATAATAAAGATTTTAAATGTTTAATCTTTTTGATGATTCAGAAAAAGAATGACCCAGCTGGTCTCTAACCTATTTAATGTGCTTTCTGGGCAGCACATTACCACCGGACTATGCTGGGTGACAGCAATGCTACTGTTAAATCGATCAAGTATCCTTGAATCAAACAGTGCTCATTAGATATAGCCACCAGTTACAAAAAGCATAATTACAGGTTTGCAGACAGACCTAATGTCATTGCATATTTACTCCATAATCATGGATGTACTTCCAGAGTAAAGTACATGACGTTTTTCATTAAATGTAAAGTAGTGCTGCAGTTAGAAAACAGTTGTACAACCATCAGTGATAAAAACATAAAAAAGTGCTTTGTTAAGTTTGTTTTCATCACAAGTTTTTGTAACATACTTTGATACAGTATTCATATTGTTACAAGTTACTGTACCGGTATTCCTAGTTCGGGATTCCCTTTAAATTATTGTAAATTACGTTATGGGTGCAATGTCTTTCACAACCCCAAATGAATAATAATTGTGCATTCATTTACCAGGATTGAATTAATCTCTTGCCTTGATATACAGTGTATTGATCCCATAGAAAGCTACATAACAAATATTTGATAATGTCCTTGTAACAACGAGAAAATATATGGCTATGGAATTTTAACCGCAGAAACTTAAACAGTAAGGGGATAGTTAATTCTATAATTGTCCTAAATTTAGGACTTCTTCCAGTGGTGCCAGGGAAAAAAATAAATGGGGGCTCTGGGTGATTTTGCCCCCCAAATGGCAAAAGAGCCCCTGAAATTCTTTGTATGACCATGCAGCTGCCCTGCCCTCGGAGATTGAAATACAAATATTACGTGTTCTCATTTTCCCCTGTCTCTTTCTGAGGGCGGGGTAGCTGGTTGGCTACCTTCATTGCTGTATAACAGTATGCGGATAACAGAATAATTTTCTTATAAAATTTGTGTTTACATTGTTGACCCACAATAAAAAAAGGGGGGGGGGATGGGGTCTTTTGATAATCCAAAGTACCCCCATAATAGAAGATACAGTATATAATGTCAATGTGGTAGTTCTTCATTGTTTTATATTTGTCTGTTTTTGTTTTTGTTTTATTTTTTTTTCTTCTCTCTGTTTATTCTGTTTCCAATACATTGATTCTTGACTGTCTCCATATTTGGCAATTATCACACTTTTTCGAATCCTACTACTGTACAAGTCTTCTTTAAAGATTGTGTCAGGGATGTGCAAGTCCATTACTTCCCTTCATTATCTTCATTGTTGAAAGTCTGAGATCCATACGTCATGAATTTGTTGTTTTATGAGAAAAACTAATAACGACATGTTACCAGAATGTTGTTCTTTCCGTGAGTTTCAATTTTGCTCAAACTGCAAATCGCGGTTACTGTGTACCGTCGCAAGACCAGCGGAGCGAACAGTGATTGGTTAACGGCTAACCCCCGCGCGACCATTGGCTACGGCTGATCGGACAATTTTGGATTGGCATGTGCACGTTTGACGTCGCAGATTTTTTTAATTTGCTCCTGAGTAATTTGAAAAAGGATGAAGTTTAACCATCCAGATTTTCACCAAAACTCAATATTTTACCCCAAGTCTCTATGAGAGGTGTTTATTTATATTAATCTTTACATTGGATATGATTTCAGCTGATTTCATTCATATGGATGTCTTTTGACTTGCAAATCAATGACACAATCTTTAATGTAGGTTCCATCATATTTCTCATGATTTTGCTTGCCTAAATGATATTGATTATTATAAAATTGATTAATTTTTAAGTTTTGTTAATACTTGTATCATCATTTATTTGAATTATTTATATCATTGTATGTGTGTTATGCTGTTGCAAATGTCATTCTTTCGAGAAATATGAAAAATAAATTGAAATAGTGAAATAGCGAAATTTGCATAAGAACCCACATAAATTGCCACAGGGTTCAATACAAAAGATTATCTGGAATGGCTCAATGCACTGAAACGGGAAGAGTAGCCCCCGGAAAGAAAATTTTATTTTTCCCTGAATGGTGCCACTTTCCTTTGATGGAGCCACTATAATTAAATATAGGTATGGAGTTCTAAAGTAAAGTCGGAGTACAGCATAGTCAATCTGACTAATTTTCTGTCAATTTTTCATATGGATACACATACATGACAGACATTGAATAGAACAGCAAAACCTACTAAATTTGCCCCAAGTGATCAATTTAATGATCAACTACATGTATAGAAAAATGACTGTGTATATTTATTTTTCCAAAAACATTAGGGTTCATATTAAACATTGTAATTTTTAAGTGAATTTCGCCAAGTATATCAGAAGTGATTAACAACTGTAGAATATATTTAGGGTATTAGGATATCAGGTTTAGATAATCTAAAAATTGATTTATAGACAAGGTTCAAGCTTCTAACCACCTGATTTGACTGCCAAATACCCCAAAATTATGTTTAATGTTTTGATAATAAAAGATATGTTTTCTCAGAACTGAAATTTTGTGGCTGAATTCTTTCTGAGTCAGCAAGTCAAATATGCTTTTTTTTTTTTAGTATATGTCATAACATTTTTTGTTTGGATATGTTGCCGTGAAGCTATCTGCGGCATATGTAGTCCTCCGTTCTAACCCAATGAGCAATTTTTGACAGTCCATAGTACAGCACCTCACCCTCACGACTGTTTACTGCCCGACAAACTAGTAACTTTACCTTTAACCAAAACTCTTGTATTATTCAGAGCAGTGACCAAAGATAGTAGTTTCCTTATCAATATAGAGACAGGTTAATGTACATGTACATGTCTAGAAGCCAGACTAGGGCACATGTTGCCTTCAGACCAGTTCCATATAGTAAATACACATTTTATGCATACCATTCTGTCTAACAAAGGTTGCTCTTAGCAACCTGACAGGTGGCTGGAGGCTTACCAGACATAGCCACAACTAATGTATGCATATTGCATTTTTGGCATTCCAAATGTATTCATAAGAACAGGTGGGTAGTTTGAGTAGATTGTACAGGGTGTGTTTTTGAAATTTGGGTCCAAAATCAGTAAATTGAAACTGTTAAAAAAAATATTTTGAAAAAGGTATGAGGGCTACTGTATCAGAAATCTAATCACTTATGGGGAAGTATATTGAGCATAATTGATTAAATTTTCAGGCCTGTGGCATGATTGGTTTTCCTGAAATATTTTTTTTAACAAATGGCCTAATTTTTTTCACACTGTGGGGTTGGGGTAGCATTTAAATTGCATTTTTCTTCCATTTTTCAATTCACAAGTAAAATCAAACCCTAATAAGCTCGAAGCCAATTAAATTCTGCATAAAACGAGGGGAAATTCAGCATTCTAGCCTCTTCCTATCAGATGTTATAGCGGTTCAAAAGGCGCATCACTCTGAAAATGGGCTTTTTGGGGGTATCATTTGTCACGGCAAAGGGTAATTTCGTTGGGTTGCCACATGTAAAGTATGTAGTAAATTACAGCAAAAACAGTCTCACTGGAAAGAATATGCTAGGAAGTAATGAAAACAAACAAAAAAAGTGAGATAAATCCTATTTTGTGAATACTACAACCATTTCAATGTTGCTGGTGAAACATTTTGTCACACCAAAATGGCCCTTTTTGCCCCAAAATGGCCATAAATCTGCTTTTTCCTCAAAAAGTATGAAAGATACAAGGTTCTAGGTTTCAAAAACTGAAAATACATTTATTTGTACCCTACAAATGACCTTAAGTATCTTTTTAACATGTAATTTTCCCCCTTAAATATTTTTTTCACACTTTTGTCAGTCAAATGGTGGTAAGATCTTGAACCTTGTCTTAAGTGTTTTCATCATTTACCAAAACCAGATAACTGCTGTTAATGTTTTTTGTTTGAAAAGTATCAAATTTAAAATTTACATGCACTGTACATATAGGAACAAATGCTCACTTCAGTAATGTGAAGTGAGACAGTTACCTTTAATCAGTCAGGGACAACACTAATTTATAACATACAGTACTTACATGTAGCATCTCATGTGTACTACATGTCTACACAAGATAATGGGAAGAGGTTATGAAATATGAGCTAAGCTTCATGTACATGTAAGCAGTTTACAAACTACAGTTTTCGTGTGCAAGTCATTCAGTCTGAAGAGATGCTAGTCTCCATCCCAGACCTTTATTGTTTCACTTGTAACTGTTTTTTTTTTTTTGGGGGGGGGGGTGAGTTGTGATAGGGACTAGGGAGATCCTGGGGATAAATAGCACTGCAGCATACATGTAGGGCCTACTTAGTTGGGGGGGGGGGGGGGTGAGACAGGGATTATTTGTCGCAAAAGCTAGCAGGACCAAAGTACATGTACTTCAATACAATTCAAAGTTTATTGATATTATATTTCAGGATTATCATCAAAAACAAAAGGCAAACAAAATTAAAAATTTAAGAAAAACTTATTTAAGCAACAAAACAAAACAACTCAAACAAACAACACAGAAAAAAGAAGCTATAATTACATTTTGAACATGTCAAACCTTAAAGAAATGATATACATGTAGGTAATTATGACTAATTCTTGAACTTGTGCATTTACATGTAAGTGTCACTGGGTTGTTAGCAGTATTGTATCTGAGATGGCCCCAATATACCGAGACCGAGGCCTCTACGACCTTCCATAGGTTTTGTACAGGTAACTCAGACCGAGAATGAGACCGAGACCACTAGAAATTGGTCTCGAGGACAATCTCAAATACAGGCTGTTAGTAAGGTTTGCCTCAAAGACTATTACAGTGTACATGTACATGTACATGCCTGTACTAGCTGGCACCACACAGGGGTGTATCCACATTTTTTTTTTTTTCTGGGTGGGTCATGATCATGATTTTTTGGACCTTTTCACAAGGAAATAACAGCAAGATGTGATTAAAATGTACCTGATCAATGCTTTTCCAGGCCTATGTACATGTACGTCAATGTTAAAAAGGCCATCGAAAAAATGCTTTAAATAGTAAAAAATGTGGACCTTTTGTAATTTTCTTCTCAGGGGAGGGGTTCACCCTTCCGACCCCTTCCCCCCCACCCCCCTTTTAACACCCGCGTGCCACACTCCCAGTGATGATGCTGTCAAGATCGTTTGTGGCGCTGGCTATCAACCCCACCAGATGCCCAGTTAAGGTCGATGGAGATTCCTCGCATTCCAATCGAATAAGTATCACAGGCCACCATCCTGCTTCCAGTGTGATAGTCAATAGCTCTGGGTGGAACGGTGATCTTGTAACGATTTTCTTCCGCCGCATTCTCCGGCGAGCACTTTCTTCATCGAGTGTTTAATAGGCGTTGTATGTATGATTGTACCGTTATGTAGGTACTGCATGCTCAGCTCACGCATGGTCTTGAACCTTCTACGAGGCATGGTTTAGTGTCGTGCTGTGGGGATCATAAACGTGTTGGAATACTAGACTGGTACATTTCCATGGAGATACTGTATTTGTACATTACAATTTTGCATCTTGTGAAGCAGATTTCATTCTTAACCCATCGACTTCGAGATTGTTTAATATCCATCTTTTGATACATGACATCTCTAGTTCCGGTAGCCAGCGGGTTAAATTTGCAATATATTATCATCATTGACCATTTATTCCATTTTCATTGTGGAAGTTGGATGGACGTTGAAGGACAGTTGTGATGTGTGCTATTCATTCTGAAATGTACATTTCGCTGTTTGTATATCATTGGAGAAGCATTTTTTAGCATTGCTGTATTGGAGTTGAGAAATGTTGAACGTCTTCTGAATAATGATATTACATCATTTCACAATAATTTTCTTTTACGGACTATCAAAGTGTGCTTACATTCATTCAGTCTGTTACAACATATTTTTGTTGCTTATTCTTTGAAAGAAATGAGTGGAATGAACTTGCCTGTTTTTGTTCTTTTTTGAGATTTTGGAGTGACAGTTTTAATTTCTATATGAAGGAATATGACAGAATCTTTAGTCTTATTTGAGCAGCTGCCCCCAAAAAAGTTTCTTCTGATTGGTACTACAGATTGATGTGTTCAAAGTGAGTATCTAATAATTCTCATCTGTACCAAAGTGACAAAGTAATTCGCTAATTATCACAAAGGAAATTTCACTGTTTGAAACAGCTGAATGCGCCGAATAAAGGAATATTTAAAGACACGTTGAGGAGAAGTAATGTGCGTTGAAAAATGACACTTCGAGAAGTTCTTCTGGACAAGAATGTGGAGGAGGAGAAACTTACGTACACCGTGAGAAAAAAATTCCGCTCATTACACTTGGTAGGTTGACTGGCAGAAATTCCACCTAAAGAGAAATCGTTTTGCGCCTTGCAGAAAGTCGTAAGCAAATGCTCTAAGCAAGAGGGCATTACCAGTAAATTGCCTTTAAATTGAAAAAGGAAACTTATTCCATATTTCTCTGTAACATACTGATAGAAGGACCTGAAAGACCACAATACTTTGATTTCATGTGAAATAAGCTAACATGGTTTTCATATTACAAGCAATTTACTGCTAACGAGCTTTTGCTCAGAGCAATTTGCTTTATTTTCTGTGAGGCGCACAATGAAATGGCAAGATTGGATGTAGTCCTGAATGTAGGACGCAGTGCTCCTAGAATCAAGTTAAGTACATGTTACTGTTTAGAATTTTTGCTCGGAAATTTCATAGTCATGCAATTCCTCTTTACTGTCATAAAATGCTGTGACAGTGAAATTTATCATGTAGGGGCCTACATGTAACTTTCTACAGGATCAATTTCTCTTTCAGGTAGGCTATGGATGGATAATTCAATCAGACTGATAAATTAATGCTGGTTTCTCTTCATGTAAACAAATTCAAGACAAATCCTTCCAACATGAATACACTAGATAGCCAATTAATGTTGTTTCAACTCATTTGGATCCTGTCAAGGCATTTTTGACTTCTCCCAATCATGTCATTCCCCTTTAATATCCAGCAAAGCATGTGAATTCATGTCGTTGTGTTTCTTATGTCATTTTACAGTCATTGTTATGTTTGGTTGTTTCTTTCTTTTATTTGCAAATGTAAGTTGTATCAAAATCTTGAATTTCCATGTTTCTGGTACATGCACATGTAGCTTGAATGTTCCTGTGTTTTCGATAAATTTGAGAAATATTTCGTAATGTGACAGATCTATGGTTCTATTTCTATAATGATGAGAAATGAATGTGTGGAGTTCATGTACATGGGATTTGGCACACACATTGGTCTAATAATCCATATTGGGGTGAAGATGTGCAAAACACTTTTTTTTTTTAAAGTGTCAGAAACTGCGTTGCCATGGTAATGGCATATTATCACAATAAGTCACGTAAAAATCCTATGGATGAACTACTTCCTCAGTTTTTGACCAATACTTTACGAATGAGATTTGGCTCAAACATTGGCCTTGGGTTGGAAACTGCGTTGCCATGGTAACGGCATATTATGGCAATTGGTCACCTGGATGCGATCACCTTCAGTCATCTACTTTACTCTCAATCCATTGACGAAAGGTCATGGGGTACAAGATCTTTCTTAACTCTTAACGTGCCGAAGTCGCAGATCTGCACCAAATAATACACACAAAGCCCATAGAGGTTTGAATCCTCTGGCAAGTTAAGAGTTAACTGCGAGTCCTCATCTGTGGAACACATCACTGGAAGACTGACTACCTCCAAAACTCAATTTCAATCTGTTTTGAAAAGTTACCCCATGAAAACTGCTTTTGAACTATGAATCTCACTTCATTTCTTTCTAAGTATGTTATAAATTATAATATTTCCTGTTTAATTAATATGTATCTGCACCATGAGCACCTGGCATACTTTTACAGGTGTAGGTGCATTTCAACACATTATACAGTGCTCCAGACTAACGTTTTTGGCTTGTTGCCCGATCAGGCAAATAAACGTTGGTTTTCATTCATTTAGTTGCCCAAACAAAATTTTCACTTTCCCAAGTGAACAAAATGCTTATTAATATGTTAGTTTCGATAATACCTTGTTGAAAATGTTTTTACAGATTCTACTAAATTGGAATTTACACAAAATTGGAACTCAATTGAAATTTGGAAAACAAGTTTTTATACTAAAGTTGAAATTTTTTACTTTATTTGGGCAAGTACAATTAATTTGCATAAATTTTCGCTTGTCCAAAAGCAAAATTTACTTGCCCCGGGCAAGCGAGGAAGTGCGAGTGTCTAGCTCGGCTTCATGAAATGTCATCATCATATTATTACTCTTGTTCCCCATCACAGAACCAAGAGACTGTCATCAACCAATTAAAAGAGATCACCGGCGTGCAGGACGCGGCTGCCCTCCGGCACGCTTACGAAGCCAGCGATGGCGATATCTCACAAGCCATCTCCTTCCTAACCGAGAGCCACGAGCAGCCCAAACGATCAGCCCTGGCGGGAGGGGCCGTCCCTGTTACCACGGCAACACATCCTGCCAATCAACCCGCCAAAGTCGTGTATGGTCCCCGAAATAGACCTCAAGGTGAGTTTGTCTTTTAACCCATTGGAGACTTAGAATAAGATATCTCTGGTTATGTCTATGAAGAAAAATGCAAGATATTGAAATCAAATTATCTCAAACGGGTTAATTCTACTTGGTCTTAAATTGGTATCTTTTTTGTTGTGAAAACTGTCGTGTCTACATTTTTTTTGCTAGAGCTTTTTAGCTCACCTGAGCCAAAAGCTCAAGTGAGCTATTGCGATCGCTTTTTGTCCGTCGTGCGTCGTTCGTCGTGCGTCGTTCGTCGTGCGCCGTTCGTCGTTCGTCGTGCGTAAACTTTTACACATTTTCAGCTTCTTCTTCAAAATGCATGATTGGATTTGGCCCAAACTTGGCAGGAATGATCCTTTGGGGGTGGGGATATCAATGGGTCCTCTAAATGGTACCACCTGGCCCCACTAGGGGCACTGGGGCCCGGGCCAGGGCCCTAAAGGGCCAAAATAGGATAAGTTTTCAAACATCTTCTTCTCTAGATCCAGAATAGTTTTAGTTAAGCCACTTTGTGTAGATACCTCCATATGTTGCTGAAATTAATGTGTCCTCAATGACAATGCCCAGGTGGTCGCCGTTTGCCGCACCAAGGGGGGCAAAAGTATTGGGGTAGGCCGCTATAGGAATAGCTGCACATTCACATCAATGGATTTTAGACCAAACTTGGTGGAATGATCCTCAGGGGGAAGGGAAAAGAGGGTTTGTGGAATGGTAGCACCAGGGCCCCCCCCCCCCCCCCCCGGGGCCAGGGGCAGGGCCCGTAAGGCGGGCCAAACTAAGGTAACTATTTCCTAACCACAACGCACCATTTTGTAATCCAAAACTGGTGTAGATGCATAACAGGGACCTTCAATGTTATTTGGGGGTCAAAGGTCACATATGTAGGTCAAAGGTCAACGAAGTCAAGTTTCTTCTTTGTTGGTATTGGCCTTACTTCTCTAGATCGCAGAAATAGTTTAGTTAACCACGTAGATGTGTAGATACCTCTATAGTGCTGAATTAATGTTCCTCATGACAATGCCCTAGAGTGGCCCCCGCTTTGGCCCCGCAAGGGGGGCAAAAGTTTGGGGGTAGGGCCCTATAGGAATAACTCACATTCAATCAATGATTTAAACCAAACTTGCTGGAATGATCCTCATTCAGGGGAGGGGAAACAGGGTTCGTGGAAATGGTACAACCAGGGCCGCCCCGCCTTCCCCCCCCCCCCCCCCGGCATTGTAACCAAACTTGGATGGTAGATGCGTAAACAGGGACCTCAATGTTTCATTTGGTGTCATGGTCAGCATAAGTAGGTCAAAGTCAAAGATGTGTAAGGATACTATGTCGTGCCTTGTTTTTATAAAAACGGATGTATCAGAATTTAATTTAAACTTGGCAAAATCAGCTATATGGCTGAAGGGGAATGCAAAGTTTTTTCATACGAAAAATTTCAGCATTTCCATATTTTCGCAGCTGAGAGTAAATTACAATTTGCTTATAAATTGTGGGACTAATTCACTCAATATCAATACAAAATTGAGATTGGCGATTTGAGTCACCGACGGATAGGCCCGTTGGGCTGCAGTGTGTATGCAAACAATTAACATAGTCCCACAATAGATTTCTTGTTAGAACTTTGTCAGCAGTTGGGGAATTTGTTAACAGATATGTCCAAAACGAAGTGTTCTGTGTTTTGCAACTAACTCTCTCCTGTACTGTATAGTGACATTTTTTAGAATACCATCGTTTCAAGAAGTTGTGAAATGCAGTTGATATTAAAATGTTGTTCTGCAAGTACACTGTACATCAACCAATAACTGTGTATTCTCTTTAACTTGTTTTAAGATGTGTTTGACTAATTCTCTACATCTCTTGTTTTAACAGGAGATAACAGTAAGTCATCAGATGTGATTGATCTGACCCAGGACAGAGATGAGAAGGAAGACCTTCAGAGAGCCATAGCCCTAAGTCTACAGGAGACAACCCAGGCTAGTATAGGGGTGTCAGCTGAAGAACAGGACATTAGCAGGTGGGTGCTCTCCCCAACCCTCCCCCCCCCATATCCCCCTATCTCCTATTCTGCCATAACCCCCTTCCTAACATCAGACAACGGACGCTAGTATAGGGCTGTCGGTCGAAGAACAGGACATTAGCACGTGGGTCCTCTCCCCTATCCCCTCCCCCTCCCCCTATATCCTATTCTGCCATAACCCCCTCCCTAACAGCAGACAAAGCAGGCTAGTATAGGGGCGTCGGCCAAAGAATATATTAGCAGGTGGGTTATATCTCCTCCCCCATCCTCCCCCTAATTCCTAGTCTGCCTCAAACCCCTCCCTTCCGTTCTTTCCTATCTCTTATTCTACCCTAACCCCTCTTCCAAAAAGGCGACAAGTCTAGTGCTATTAAAGAAATTCTGTGTTAACATATCGCTAAGAAAATCCTTACTGATAATAAGTAGTGACAATTATTGTCCACATATATAGGCTGAGAAAACCATCAAAATACACTATACCTATTAATGCCTCTTTCACTGTCTTGCTCACCTGAAACTATTGAGGTGATTGTCTTCTCTGCATGATATTTTAGTGAAAAATTTCATGCTGCACATATCTTTTAAGTTAAAAATCAACTGAACAAGGTTTTCTAGCCAAAAGTGATAAAGTCAGATCCCCAAAATAGGACAAATTTTGTTGCAACAATGCTGCAAGTTCATGTAGACAAAATTCCCAGTAAACACGGTGCACTATCCATTGCCCCTGCACCATTAAACGAATTACATTTCGCATGGGTGCTAGGAACAAATGGTAACCCTCTCGCACACAGCTTGCAAAATGTAGTGTTCATAACTGTTCTTCGAGCGAGGCTATGTGATGCATGCCGCTTTGTGGCGCACTATAATCACTACATGTACACGAAGCAGTGTGCGGCGCATTGCCTCGCGCAAAGAACTGTCACAAACAC